>CM039606.1:49596-296797 GCA_022457205.1 Saccharum spontaneum | reverse complement strand
TAACTTGTAAGCTTGTAGTGGTTCTTACCAATGTGTCAACGGGCAAGCAGGAGCCGGAGCCCAGTTTCGCCTCCACTGGGCTCCGTCCCTGGCAGTCTTTCCCTCTTGGAGAAGTGGTTTGTCTTTCGTTAGTATAGTGTTTCATTCGTTTCATTCTGACCTGTACTTCATTGTTCATCTAACAGAAACTCCTAATTGTTACCAAATATGCCAAAAGTTCTATCCAATCTTTTAGTTTTAATTATTATCTTATCTGCAAGGTCAGCAAGTATTGATTCAAGAGTTGCATGTGAACTTCTAAGTTTCCTCAAGAGAATCCTCATCATCTGAGTTTTGGTCTCGATGAACAGATGATTTAGCTTGACATTTTGTTAGACTCTTTGACTCTGTAGAAGGCTGTTTCAAATTCCTTGCCAAACCCTGCAAATTGGCCTAAATGACTTGACTTCCTTTTTAAGTCATGTACACTTTAATTCATTTTACTTGTTGCATGGTTTAATATTCAGCAGATGTGTCCCATCCTTTTCCCTGAAACAAGGCAAACAAATGAAGTTTATTTTGTATCTCTATGTCTCAGGTTCAGGAATTTCTGTTCCCAAAGACAACAAATCCTCTTGCCCTCTTAAATACCTTGAACATTGTATTTGAATAGCCGCTCACAAGAGTTGGTTGTCTTGACAGATAATTAATCATAAGCCGTATGACTACAAAGCGGATGTATTCAGCTTTGCCGTTGTTCTTTGGGAGCTTGCAACTTCAAAGGTAGGGCTTGGTGTCGAATGCAGCTTGAGATTACTTCCAGGTCGTTTAGCATTAGTATTCTGTTTACTAAAGATAACATGAAGTCTTAACTGTACCATAGGTCCCATATGACAACATGACACCCTTGCAAGCTGCATTAGGAGTAAGGCAGGTACGGATTTCTGTCCCAATACAGGCTAATCCCATTTTCTAGTAGATGTCTTTATTGATGATGCTGGTTTTGTAAAGGTATCATGAATATATATACTACTGCCATTTTTGTATGACAATAAAACCAACATCACCGTGTAAAACATAGCAATCAATATTCTGAAACTGGTTTCTGTAATCCATTGCATTTGTTGGGAGATTCTTGTTGAATTGAACTTCTTTGTTCCTTAATACACATTCGTTACCTTCCTTTAGGGATTGCGCTTGGACATTCCAGCCAGCGTGCACCCAAGATTGACCAAACTGATTCGACAGTGTTGGGATGAAAAATCCTGATCTGCGTCCGACTTTTGCAGAGATCATTATAGAACTCCAAGATATTCTACACTATATTCAGGTAGTATAAGCCACTATAATGCCCGTGCAAACTCTTATATGAGAATGGTAATGATAATAAACAGATAAAGTTGGAGCTATTGTTTCTTGAGATCCACTTGCCATGTCTTTTTTTTGTTTAATACAATAACAGTGACCCTGAGCATATGTTGTTTTTAACAGGCACTGAAGGGACCCAGTCGTCGTTCTAGAGCAAAGATGCAAAAGAAATCAGAGGGATGAAAAATACATACGTACCCAGGGCAAGGGGTCCTTTTTTTTTGTGTTATACAAGTGGTTTTAGCAATGGGAGCAGCATGCTGGTGTTGGTGTGATTTATGTGGTGCCGTGGTGGCGTACATGTGTCAGTATGGGCTGTTTGTGCATTTGCAGCTGAAGTTATGGGAGTAAGTGCTGGAGTGTAGTATATTTTAAGGATGGAGAAGCAGTCTGATCAGATACCGACCTTAGCTCAGTTGGTAGAGCGGAGGACTGTAGTGTCTGCAGATCAATCCTTAGGTCGCTGGTTCGAATCCGGCAGGTCGGAAGTTTTTTAAGCAATTTTTGGTCTTTTTTTTAATCCCTTTTCCATCATGCAAAGCACAAAAGTATCATATTGTTGTTCTTTTGGCCACTCATAATAATAATAATAATTAGTCCATTTTGTGTCTGTGAAAGTCACCAACCCAAAATGTAAGCACATATCCAACACGTACTCATTTACTGTGTACGATAAATGCACCGAGACAACGCTGGGACTGGGGCAGCCGGCCAGGTGCATGACGTTGCGCTGAGGCACAAAAAGTGAGAGAGAGAGAGAGAGAGAGAGAGAGAGAGAGACGGCACTGATTTATTTATTTGGTGTGTAGCAGGCTTCAAATGCGATGACATCTATCCATTTACATTTGACAATCGTACTCAGTGCCAATGCAAACCACTCACAAATCAAAAACACAACATAATACAAATATTGTGAACCAGCAGGAGCAGGGTATATTGATATTCAGGGAACATCCCAAATAGCAAGGTTCAAACCTGTCAACAACAGTCTGTATTTTGCAGCCACTCTGTGCATACTATACTCTCAACACTGCTGCTGCCAAAGGATCAGTTCCCTGTTCAGGAACCTCCAGCTACAAAGGTCATTTTGCACAAAAGAAGAAAAAAAAGGATGCATCTGTGGTCACTCAAAAAATCAAGAATCTCCAGCAAGCTTTAGATATGTGTGAGGCTCCACACAGAACAGCTCCTGTTCTCAGTGTAGATGGGTCATGCTCGCTTAACAGAGCTGAGCTAGAAAACATATCAACGCCGTCCAACAGTGTTACGGAGCACTCAGAACTATGGACAAATAGAGAGACATCATTTAAGCCATGCAGATCAATATACAGGAACAGAAAGGCCAAATGCCTGCGAAAAATTGATGTGAGAACCGTTGCTTATTAACAGGCAAAATAAAATCGAACAATCCTGTGAACAAAAGTCAAGAGTTTACCCTCTTTTTCCTTCTTATAATTTGTGAATGAACATGTTTTACAAGCAGATGGTACCCCAGCACGGCATACTGCTTTCTCCCTCAAGATCGCAATCAGACTGAGCATGATTGTTCTCCGACATCCTTGGTACCAACACCCCAGTGAATCCGTACCGATTCAAACAAACAGGACCAAGGGCCAGTACCATGACATGATTTTTACCATCAGATCAACAGAGAGACATGGATCTCAGTCCCAGATAATAATCAGATGGAAACTAGTCAATCCACAGAAGCTCCTGAGGAACCAGTAGTTACAAGCCAAATACAGACAACAAGATTGGTAAAAACAAGCACAGCTGAAACTCTTATGAGAGTACACTACAGCAACATTTGCTGCATTATGTGATGATGAAGCAAACATACAACTTACTTAAAATCATAAATTAGCTTTCATACCTGAGATCACAGCCTTGCAAACATCAAGATCTGTATCCACCTCGGCTGGGGCGTTCATAAGGACCAGACTTGTCACGGTTGTATCGGTCACTGCCTCCACCATTGCGGCTTCCTCCATCATGGCTTCCAGAATAGCGATCACCACCACGATCAGGCCCATAGCGGCTACTACCATTGCTGCTACCATACTTGTCGTCCCTGCTACCATACCTATCCCCCCTGCCACCATCATCAGAAGGGCATTCCCTTGCAAAATGTCCAGGCTTGCCACATTTGAAGCAATCACCACCTCTGCCACCACGGCCTCCACCGAAATCATGACCATGGTCCCGACTGCGGCTATAGTCACCACGGTAGCGGTCACGATCACCACCACCACGACTATAGTCTCGATCTCCATCACGGTCCCTGCTGCCTGAACTCTGAGCCTGAGCTCTTTCAACAGTGATGTTCCTTCCATCCAGATCCATTCCGTTCATTGCCTCAATTGCTTGTTCCATAGACTTCTTGTCATCAAAAGTCACGAAACCAAATCCACGTGATCGACCAGAAAACTTATCAAGAACCACCTGCAGATCGACACAACATCATAATAAGAATATTAATGGAACGTGTTCAACCATACCAAAAATAGAGGGAGAAAATGGTAAATCACGGCATGTATATATGGCAAATACTTGCAGAATAAATTGCAAATTGTCTGCTGTTCTTGGAGTCGAATAAACCAATACTACATAATAAAATACATTCATTCATTCGTCTACAATAATATAACTATGGCACTATGCTTCCCTTTACAAATGCACACTCAACTCATCATATAAAAGAAACCAATTTGATACCTTTGCCTCAGTAAGATGGCCGAATTTCCTAAATGCGTCCTTCAGATCTGCTTCAGTAGTAGACCACGAAAGACTTCCAACGAAGCAACGGTACTCGTCCGCATCCGACATTTGGCAACTGGGGAATTTCCAGTATAGAGTTAATAATTTCTTAAAACAGCAGGAAAGGGGCTTTAGCTTGACCTGGCAGTGCCGCTTAAAATGTTTCAGTGTGACAAACAAAGGGAAAGGAGTTTATTAGAACAAGGTCCGTCTAATCACCAATACATTTTCCATTACACATGTTGGTCAAATTGGTGGGTATATCATGGATGGATAAACTGTTCAGTTGCAAAGATGTTTTCTTTGCTTGTGTAATGTATGGTAAGTTGAACTGTCATTTGAAATACTGAAAAATCCAATCATCCTTCAATTGCTTTATTGTTGCAATGATTACAGTTGAGCCAATTATTATTACAGGCAACCCTAAGAAATTAACAGCCTCTGTTGACTCTCGATTCCTGATAAACAAGGCTACAGATTTCAATCCATAGAGACGCGGGATCAAAATCCAAACTTTTCTCTATACATACTAGTATCATGCATCAGGCAAACATATATAGCAAAATAAAGACAGGGATCTGCTCCTGGAAACAGAGGAGAAAGCTTAGATCTAATAACCTGACAACCAAGACCCAGGGCAGATCAAAGCAAAGATGAGATTGGATTGGAACATCTTACCTCAGTCCTCGGCGTTGGCGTCTCGAATGTCACCAGCAGCTAGCCACTTCCTCTTCCTCCTCCTTTTGGACGGAATTGGCAGCCCGTGCCGTGAGGCGAGACCGTGAGACAGGGACGAGGAGGAATGGAAGGCTTGTTGATAATGCTAGCAATTGGCGCCTAATTAATCACGGCTCCAGCCAATAGCAGCGCCCGTTTACTCTCGGATTACACGGCTTGATCGAGATTTTGCATTCGCGTTGCCACGTGTGCAGGAGTTAGGCGGATAAGGATGCTGACTCGGACATCACGTCATCACTCTTAGAATAATAATATCTTCTCTCTGCTATAAAGGTAAGAAATTTTGTTCGATTGCTATTAACCTATTTCACATTTTCACTTGGTATAATTTATTTCTCTTTTCTTTTTTTTCCTTTTTGTACAAGTTGACTTTTAAGTAAAGTTTTGTGGGGCTATAGCGGACCTCGTGACTTATGTCGATTCCAAAGTTTTATCCTATTATTTTGTTCCATAATTTTGTATCTCTGTAGGATCAATTTATTATTAGGTGTTTGTAACCTATCATGATAATGATTAAAATTCATATTTTAACTATTTAAAGATATTTGCTATCGCCCTATAAAATTTTAACTTTAAAGTCAACTTATATGAGATGCATTAAAGATTACATATGGCCAATTGAAAGTTTGTGGGAGTAATAACCATACTCAAAAATTTTTTAAGGGCTGTTTGGACTCAGGCAAAGTCCCTATCCCTCTAATGCCTTTTAAGGTTATGTGCTTCCATGTGACTCTATCTAAAATCAACATTACCTTAACCTTACATTTTTTATTTTTCTTTGTTTTTCCATGACTTTTTATCTCTAGGATCAATTCATTGTTATGTGTTGTGACATATCAAAAATAATTATTAAAATTCATAATTTAACTTTTAAAATATAACTTATGATATTTACTATTACTTCACAATTTATTATTAGGTTAATACAAAATAGTTTGGGGAGTAATCGAACTAAAGTTTTTGTTTAGGAGTTTTCGAACTCAGGCATCTTTCGTGTGTGGAGACCAGGTTGGGAGGCCGGGGAGAGAGATGGGGAATGGTTGGGGTAATTTGAATCTTTTTTAACATATAAAAAATATTCCGTATGCCATTTTTCTTCTTTCTAGACATTAGAGGGTTTGGTAGTCTATGCCCTTAAACAACTATATCATCCCTTTTAATGTTGACTATTGTACATTTTTTCGTAGATAGACTTCCATTATCTACCTTTTGAGTGAATTTCACAAAACAAATGTTGCTATTGTAATATGTATCACAAAGCATACATATTTGTGCTCATTCTCCCATAACAACACATTTTAAGGCTAAAAATGTTTTTTTGTGAAGTTGATATTCAAAAGTGTGTTTCTAAAAAAATAGTTTTGGATAATGTAGTTTCTATGATAGTTTTCTTAATCCTAGCATATTTTTTGAGTAGTTTAATTTTCTATCTATTGTTAATAATCATAAATAAGAAAATGCATTTAACAACTATCTAGTAGCATGCTTGGTGATTTCCACTCTTTATACATTTATAAATACATCGTTGCATGGGCTCTGAAATAATACAAGAAGAAACAAAAGGATGATGCACCTCCTCCACCCACCTAAAATTTAGAATGTGTGATATGGCAAGGTTGTAGATAATTTTGGGTTGCTTTTTACAATACAACAACCACCATTTACATGCAAGATGCAATTTTCAATGAACTAGAACCTGTGAGAGCAATTTTACACAATTACAAGTACACGTTGTTTTAATTCACATAACTACAAAGATCACGCGTGAAACTAAAGCAAAGAAAATTAAAACTGAATCCATTTCACATGTTGAATTCATAAATGTTGTACATAGTAGGGATGTTTATGTCACCAAAAGAATATAATATCATGAGAAATCATCTATCCCATGTAGATCTTATTAACCTGTAGATCTTAGTATTAATTTGATGGATCACCTCCAAAGTGGGGTGTCTCATAAAAAAATCAATAATATATCTAATATATAAAGCAGTAGTAGCAATGGGTGAATAATTGACCTAGCTAGCTAATACTCCTACACAGTTAATCACATACCGGCATGTATGTAGCTAACCTAGCTAGCTGGCTCTGTGTTGTTTGTCAGCGGGAAAGGAAATGGTGAACCCAGTCGCCCGTCCACTGGGCAGTTGACTCGATCTACTGCATTCTCAGCTCATGCAGGATGTCATCCAAGAACGATCACGTACGGTACGACCAATTCAGCAACTCGCTTGTCATTTTCCTTGAATTGATGATAAGCTTCGAGATCAATTTCTGCGGCAGCAGCTAGGTAGCTGCTAGTGCTGCTGGTTGTTGAAGAGATCCCAATAGTACGCACCGGCAGATGGAGATGGAGTCACCGTCGACGGCGACGCTTCTTGTAACGACGACGACATCGTCACACTTTGATGACTTGCACCGGCGATGGAGGCGATGTTCATGCTACCACCACCGGCGGTTTCGTTACCAAGAAATGCCGGGCTGATGAGCCCGCCGAAGAAACTGATGCCCGGGTACGAGTTACTGGCCGGAGTCGGAGGTGAGAAGAAGCTCGACGGGATCGCCGGGAGCGACCCTGGAGACAGGATGCTCGGGAACGGCGGCAGCAGGCTTCCTCCAACGACATCAGACGCGGCAGTGCCGCCTGAACTCCGCGCGGCCGCCGCCGCCGCCGTCTGCCGCTCAATGCCGAGGCGTGCCGCGGGTGAGAGCTGGACCATCAGGTGATCGTGCGGCACTGCCACGCCGGGTGCTTGTTGTTGCTGCTGCTGCAGCTGGAACGGGAAGTGCGGCGCCGCCGGCGGGAGTGGTTGTGCCGAGGAAGGCGACGACGGCGCGTGCACGTACTGGTGGCCGCCCAAGAACGGGAATGGGATCGGGAGCGAAGACGACGTCATCTGAATCTGATGATGATGATGTGGCTCCGTCGTCGTCGCCCCTGGTGGCGGTGGCACCGGCAGGGAGGAGGAGGATGCCGTGGTGCCGCGCGCGCCCGTGAGGCGCTGCACGACGGACATGAACTCGCTGGGTTCCGCGTGCACGACCTTGGGAGACACCGTGTAGATGATGACCGGCTGGCGCACCTGCTGGACGGGTCCTCCTCCTCCTCCTCCTCCCGGCTGCGGCGGCGGGGCCTTCCTGATCTTGTGCGAGTCCTTGCGGACCTTGAGCAGCGCCGGGCGCGGGCCCTGCAGCTCCCGGCACTGCTGCGACGTCGACGAGGACGACGTGGTCGTCGCGCTAGAGGAGGGCTGGGGTTGCTGCTCCATGTATAGACGACTTAGCTACCTGCTGATGGATCGGAGTCGGAGCTCGATGAATGGATGGGGCGGGCTTGATTGGCAGATCGATGGATGGATCGATCAGCTAGGGTTTAATTTGGTTGCAAAATGGTCTATATATATATGATCAGCTCGGGCTGGCCTAGAAGCACCCTACAGCATGAAAGGATCGAATTGGGACAAAATTCAAGTGCATGCAATGCAACGTCGTCTCTTTAATTTGGTGAGCGTAGAGCACACGCATATATATAGACAGACAGACAGAGATGAAAGAGAAGTAACTGAATGAAGTGTTTGCTTTGACAGTTTAATTAACAACACATCATGACATACTAGCGCGCACACACACACGAGTTTCGTAGGTTTGTTTGTCAAGACGAGAAGAGGTCAAGCAATAAGGAAGTGAATTGAAAGAAATCTAGCTCGATGGAGATCTGTCATGCATATGCAGTAGCTTCTCTGCTGCCACTGAAAGATGCTGTATTTGAACAAGTCCAAGCAATTAACCCAGTGGATGGATGTGACGTAAGCAAGAAAGACCGTACCTCTTATGTATCCTCCTCGCTCTGCATACTCATGCATCGATGGGATGCGACACGATCAACCCTCCATCGCGCAGACATATTTGAGTTTTTCCGCCACGTTTCGTTCCCCGTTTCATTTCCATTTCCATTTTCGTTTTCAACCATGCATGAATTAAATAGTTTTGTGACCAAGTCGTCGTGTGAATGAATGATTATATATACGAGCTAGCGAAGCGAAAAATCATGCGTGTGCGCTAATCCTGGAATCTTATATATCTATGTAGAGTATATATTCTTTCACATATATGCATTTATAGTTAACTAGAACTGTGTGCGATCCATATGATGAGTTGATGACCATGATCCTGTATTAGACTCTATTTGGCAGGGCTTCTCCGACTCTAGCTCTGTGCTATAGTAACGAGCCGGAGCCGGAGAAGCCACAAATCGTGCCTCCTCTTGGCTCCCTATTGTTTTGGATGACAGAGAGAAAAGAGCTCCTTGCCGGTGCACTTGAGGAGGAGCTAGAGCACTGTGCCAAATGGCCCGTTAATATATCGACAAGGATGTGACCTGGCTGTTCACGAGTGATAGGATCGAGAATTCGAGATGCATGTAGTGAGTGTTAGAGAGAGGCATACAATATAATATAACAAGATGAAGCACACTAAGACTACTCTTGACTTCAAATTTAACTTACAGTTTAGAATGGAGAGGAAGACTCCGTTTCAAATTGGAAGTTATTTTGGCTTTTCTAAATATATAGATATTGTTATGCACCTAGATATATACTTTATGTTTAGATACATAGTAGAAGCTATGTATTAAAAAAGCCAGAACGATTTATAATTTGGAATGGAGGAAGTACTACTACTAGAAAAATGATTTTAAGAGACATGCTCTTTGATTGATGAAGATGGGCATACCTAGGAAATGCCTCCGTAAATGGTCAGGAAGACCTCGTGAAAATGCCCATCTCCAAAAATCATTTACGGAGGCGAGCGTCTCAAAGATAGAGAGAAGATGAGTTCCATGGAGATGAAACTGAGCATACACACTTTCTAATTGAGACTTAGAAATTGTTCCATTTCACACAATAAATCATCACATAATAAATATTCTAAGTAGCCTATATGCAACCTTCTGCAGCTAAACTGAAACTACAAAATAAAGATTAGCTTAGTGGTAGGTAGTCTGCCTCCCATCAAACATCAGTTACGAATAAAAAGCGAAGATTATTTGACGACATTAATAAGAGGATAGGGACTACATGCTACAAATAAATGAAAAGAAGGTGAAAACGGGTAATTAAAATTTTAATTAAGGTTGTTTATTAGCCAGTGACGAGATGACGCGTGGCGTGGTAGCAGCATCAGTTGCTGGATGCAGGCATGTAGCGGCGCGCACATGTCATGTCTCATGTTCATAGTCATAGGTAGATTGAGCAAGTCTCCTGTTGACTTGACTAGGTACGTCCTCCCGTTCCTCCCATATATATATATATATATATATATATATATATATATATATATATATATATATATATATATATATATATATATATATATATATATATATATATATATATATAACTATTACCCTACAGCTGGCTACAAAATAACTTATTCTGTAGCCACTTTGAGTTACAATAATTGCTATGTTAATTTACGAGATTATAGTAACTCCTTACTATAATATTTACTATAACATTATGGTAAATATCTTCATGTGTTATAGTAATTCAACTATCGTAAATATATACTGACATTGTCGTAAATTAGTATATAAAATTATCGTAAATGGAGGTGGCTACAGAATAACTTATTCTGTAGCTAGCTATAGAGTATACTCTCCCTATATATATATATATATATATATATATATATATATATATATATATATATATATTTTTCCCATCCTGACCTCGTCGATCAAGAATAATACTACCATTGTCTCAATATATATCTTTTTTAAATCATTTATTTAAAGTCAAGGTATCTTAAAATTACCGACCAATTTTATATAGAAAAGAGTAACATCGTCTGTCTATATCAGAAATACATACGGCGCCACACTGTAAAAATAATTTGGACAAGTTGTTCTGTTGGGCATAGTAATATAGATCGTCGTAAAAGTAACTGTCAATGCATGCAATTGTCCTAAAAGAAAAAAAAAGGAATTGTCCAGGTCGTAAAAGTAATTTTTTTGGACCGTGGACCAATTCATCACCAGATCAAGGGCGATGGAAAGAAGAAATAATCTTCCGATCCTTCTTAGCTTTAATTAATTTTGATGGATCGTCTATCAGACCGATCCTTGTTAGTTAAGCAAGAATTTAATTAAATTAAAGCCAGCGATGATGTAAGCAAGCACTAGCTACTACTAGTCTGGTTGGTAGCTTGCTTGACCGTGGGCCGGCTGAAGGCAGCAGGACAGATGGAGCAGCTGAGAGAGAGAGACGCAGTCAAGCAAGCTAGATGGACGATGTTCGTTGTTAGGTCGCCGTTGAAACCATCCAATACAGCCAACAGATGTTACACTCTCGCCAGCCTGCTTCTTGCATTGTCCGACTCGATACGTCGTGTGTAACCAAGAGCTAGCAGCTTCAATGTGTGTGCTGAGAAGGTGCAAAAAATAAGAGAGAAGAAGAAAAGCGAGGTGCAATGTACTGGACAGGTGCTTAGCTTAGAACCTTCTCAGCTCGCATCTGCTGCTTATTTTTACACCTTGCGTCAAGAATAAACCAGACACTATTCATCACCACTCATTCTCTCTCTGTCAACGCCATCCATAACGTTAGAATATTATATATTTTATTATATGTGGATCCCATCTTAATATGGACAAACATATTTATATGTTGGAGCTTGTTTAACTAGTAGAGCACCATGTGACATAGCTAGCCATATGCACCTTGCTAAGGAATTGCACACTGGAGCTGCCCTAAGTGATCTTAGTCTATTTGGATCCAGGATAACTAGCTTACTGTTAGAAAGGGCCGGGGCTGTTTAAATCCACCTACTAATATGTTGCTAATAGGTGCTTAACATATATTAGTAGCTCTAAACTTGCTAATGAAACTAATAGTTTAGTAACCCCTAGCTATTAGTTATTTGGTCTATTAGCCGATAAGTTTTGATCTACTAGTAATAATTTTAGCTGCTACTCCCTCCATGTCCCTAAAGAAAGTCGTTGTGGACATTGACACGGTCTTCAAAAAACAACTTTGATCACTACTTTTTGCTATAAAATGTTTATATTTTGAGATGAATCTACTTACAACACTTTCACATTTTCAAACTCAACCCAAAAGAATTTATTTATAGTCAAAGTTCAAAATGTTTAACTTAAGACAACCTCAAAACGAATATCTTTAGGAACATAGAGGGAGTAATTATTAATAGCATGTTTTGGGACTGCTCTGCTCCATTTTTTTAACTCCTCGGCATGTTTTTCATCCAAACAAGTATAACTCCACGAACTCTCTGCTCCAAGAAAAAAAAAAGAGTTGTAAGAGCACCAGAAACTTCAGTTTTCTATGAAGTTGCTTCACGATAGAGTTTATGGAGCAGTCTCAAACAAACCCCTAACACCAGTAAATCCATGCAAACAGACCTTATTATACATACAATCTTCTATACATACGCTTAATTTATTCATTATATTATTACGGTCCCTCATTCTCACTTTTAAATGCAAGGCTAATTCATTAATAAGTGTATGCATTTGAATTCCTCTGTGCTATTTCTTTTTTCTGTTCTTTGATTTCTTCCATTCCCCATTCCTACGTATGATAATCGTCCTAGTATATATTTGTACTAGCAGGCGTGCCAATTCTCCATCTGACTTAGTATTAGTTACGTACTAGCTCGATCGATCGACGACGCGGTTAGATTTCTTCTTTCTATCCATCCTTAATGGTGTACTTTGTGCTTAGGTAACTATATATAAAGTAAGTTAGGGTAATTAATAAGTCCATTATTGTGCCATTCATCTGCTGAATGATCAACTGATAGTCAACTGTGATAGCAGTAGGAAGGAATAACTGGCAGTCTCTCTTGAGGAATTTTTTCACTCAGGTTTCGGTGAATGCCCTTGCTTGCATGCCAAAAGTCTCGTCTCGTTGGTAAAAAAAAGGTGATTAAAAACGACTCAGAAAAAAATAGTCGGGCGTTGACTAGTCTCTCTCTCTCTCTCTTGGCAAGAGAGGAAGAGCATGTGGAACAGATACTAAAAGAAGCCCGGGCTTAATTAAGCATGGACTCAGTTAATAAGGCCGGCCCACGGGCAGAGTTTAAGTGGGCTGGGCCCAATTTCTCAAGATCACACCACCATTGACCAGTGAGTTCAGTATGTAGTATACTTCACTGACCAGTGCATAAAAAGTTTGGGAGCATCATGTCATTCAGGAAAACAACTGCATGCGACAGCACAGCTTACCCTTTCACTTGGTTACTACCAAGCATATATTATATACTTAGCTTGGCAAGGATTCTTCTGCGCAAATGTCAGCGGAGAAAACGTTCCGTTCTTCCTTGCATATTTCCTTTTTCCTTGCGGTGCACCGATCGATTACATACTCTGGCCTGTATGGACACTTTAGGTTCTATTTGACTACGCTCATATCTACCTTAATCTATATGTATTGAGTTGGATTAGAGGCTTGTCTGGATGGACTCCTATCCACCTTAATCTATGTGTGTTAGGATAGATTAATTCGGATGTAAGTTAGTTTAATTTTCATTTCAATCTATTACAGCACATGTGGACTAATTGAGGTAGATACGAGGGTAGCCAAATAATATCTGAGGATAAAAAATTAACTAATTTTATCCTAAACCACTAAACACAAATGGATGAGATAAATACGAATGTAACCAAATAAACCCTTAAGGATAGGATTCCATGTGTACGCCAACAAGATGACAGATGACACACGTTTGCGGCTGAATATCTTCTTTACCATATTCTATGCTTTTGTTTTAGATTGCTACCCTAGAGCTCTCTCTAGGTTGCTTTCGAATATACTTTGATTCAGTATTCTGCAACGTCCCTCTTTAACATTCCTCTGCACTTTCCAACATCAAATCCTCTAGTGACCTAATTAACCTAATTAATTATTTCATTTCTGTAGGAGGTCCCTGAAAGTCTCAACAAAAGAACGAAATATATAGAGATTCCTTACCGTGAGGGAGGTATTCATTTTCCTCCATAGTATTTTCAGGAATAAGAGTAAACCAGTTTTTCTCCCACAAGCTTAGTTCTTATTTTTTGATAAAGGAAGCTATTATTAAATTCTCAAAGCATTACATCAAGATGACACAGCTTATTAGTCCTTATTAGACTGCTACTTTTAGCATCTAGCACACCTTTAATTAGTCTAAGAAAATGTCTACCTAAAATAATTTCCTCAGGTACGCTATTTCAGTTCAAGAATATAAAAATATGTAAGAATTGGTATATCATTAACAAAAATGTCAACAACACACTATCCCTAATGTTTGAGATGGAGTATTTCACTATTACAAAAAAGGAGTTTAGGAGATTTCCCCTTCGATTTATAGAGGCAGTCAAAAAGTGTGCTTGTCTCCCAAAATGCACAACAATTTTTAGAGGTGGATGGATCATTTTTTGAAGGCACCCAATAAACTACCACCTCTATAGATCTATTAATAAATGCACACCTCTTTAGAGTATTGACTCTTGAAATCGAGGTCTATCCCAATAACCTTAGCCCACTCGGTCACTCCAATCCATCCCCATTTCACTCGGCCGCACAACACCATCCTCTTCTCCAATCTTCAACACCATCCACTCCAGCCCAACCTTCTTCCTCCCATGAAGCGTGGCGGCACGGCTGAGCACGAGTTAGAGGCGTGACGACGTGGACGGCATAGGGCAAAGCGCAGCGAGTCATGGGGTGTAGATCCAATGGTGGTGTTGCAGTTTTTGTACTCCCATGTCGCACAAGGCGTTGAGAAAGTGACATCCACCAAGTGTGCAAGGGAACGTTTAGGTCATTGTCATTTGCAACTCAATGTGTGGGCCGATAGCGTAGACCTCAGCTAAGCATTCAAGATCCAAGTCAATGGTCTAAGTTCCCACGAGTTGCTTCACCTCCTTGGTGTGGCATGGTTGAATTTGCTCGATCTCAATAAAGAGAATTTAGATTACTTCAACAACATCGTCACTGCTAAGGGGTGGGTTCATCTTTTCCTCCCTAGGGAATCCCCTTTCTAGCTTAGAATGTCAGCCATCCCCGACTCACATGGGGAGCATGTACCACTCATGAAGTCAGGTTGGAATTTATATATGGTGCACCCCTAGCTGGGCCTATGAAGCCGTTTTCATCGATCACACACCACTCAGACTAACCCACTGTTGGCTCACTGAGCGTGGCATTTTAGATCCCAAAATTAAAATGTCACTCGGGTCAACTTATGTACAATGCCAAACAAATGTTTTAAATGATAATCTATGATACAAATCTGAAGTCATAGATCAACTCAATCGATACCAATCGAATAATTGGCATGAGATGTTCAGATACACTCCAAGCCAATGTACATATTTTCTCTTGAGTTGTTCATTATCTCCCTTACAAATAAAGATGAAGCACAACTAATCATCAGGGAAGACGACGCAAAGCGTAGTTGACATGGGTCGGGATGACACCTGGACTGCTACAAGTTGAATCATAAATGAACTCGGGGGCTTACCGTTGAATACATGGCCCTCACCAAGGTCATAAAGAGCTCCTCAGGAGGGACATAGGCCAGGCAGATTGGACAAGGAAGAATTTGACCTGGGTGTACTTCATCGACTTTGCAGAAAAGTCATCGCCATACATAGAAAACTACTCGATCTGTTGTAACCGATTAAGAAACCAACTTGTAATAAAATGATCAAATTGGGACTCCATCTATAACGTTACACCCTAACTATATAACAAGGAGGGGTAGGAAGCCCATGATCAACACCCCACAACAAATACCCAATTAATAGGTGGTAGTTGTGATCCCTTGTTCGCAGCCAATCCAAACATACAACACACAAACAACAAAGAATTCCATATACAATGGACAAGGGTACCTCGTTCCTGAGCCGGTATGAACATGTGTGTCTCATGTATTCTCCTTTGATTTTCTAGACGTGATACATTGATAATTAGTCAAAAGTTAAAAAAAACACCGACAAATGTGACCGTGAGTGATTTTTATTTTTTCGAAAGCGTGCATTGCACGTGCTTTGTTAAGTGGAAGTGAAAAAGTTACACGCCCCAACAAGTCGTGCGGCGAAAAGCTATACTTTTGTCGGGGAACACACTAACACAAATCACCACCGAGCAGTGGAGAGCAAGGTTGTACTAAGTAAATAATCCGTTTCACGACGGGTGGGGGCGCCGTAGCCTCAAGCCACAAGGCCGGTCAGCAGGGCGAGGCTGCCATAGCCGGCCCCAATTCAGGCGGCAGCTTCCTCGAGGATGGCCGCAACGAGCTCGGACGGCGTCGCGGAGCGACGGTCAAACGTACGCCGGTTACGTTCCTTCCACAAATCCCAAGTAACGAGGAGGACCAGGGAGTCGAAACTCCATCGGAGCACCTGCGGTACATCCTCCTGTGCCGACATCCACCACCCAAGCACGCAGGCGTCATGCTGCGGTTGAGTTGCAATGGAGGCCATGGCCGCGAGCAGGCGGGACCGGACCTCCCTGGCGTAGATGCAGGAGCACAGCAAGTGGTCGCCTGTCTCGTCCATCTGGTCACAGAGGGCGCAGGTCGTGTCGGGCTGATGGCCATGCTGCTTTCGACGCTCGACGGTCCAGAGACGCCCGTGTAGTGCCAACCAGAAGAAGAACTTCACTTTGGGCGGGACGTTGGCGCGCCATAGCTCCCTTGAGCCCAGCAAGGTCATCCAACCAGTGAAGAATGCCCTGTACGCCGAGCTGACGGAGTACTGGCCATCCGTCGTCCAACGCCACACAAAGCGGCCCGCTTTCAAAGGTCGAAGCTAAACGTTCTCAAGTGTAGCCCATAGGCTGGCATACTTCAGAAGTACAGCGGCTGTGCATGCACCTGTGATGTCCTGAACCCACTGCCTGTTGGAGAGGGCGTCCTTTACCGTCCTACTGAGGCGCCACCTTCCGACCACCTTGAATAGGTTGGGTGCAGTGTTTGAGATCACCCCGTCCGGCAGCCATGCATCCGTCCAAAACTTCGTGGATGCGTCGTCACCTACCTCAACGTAGACAGAGGAGCTTAACATAGCGGCCACCTTGCGTTCTGGGACCGATGGCAGTGCTGCCCAAGTGGAATTGGGCTCAGTTCTACGCATCCACTCCCACTGGAGTCGTAACGCATAGCCGAGTATCCTGAGGTTAGGGAGGCCAAGCCCCCCATGATCCTTGGGCGCGCAGACGATGGGCCACGCGATCCGACAGGAACCTCCTGAGACGGTGTCGGTCCTCACCCACAGGAAGGCGCCGCGCCGGCGGTCAATCTCCTCCGTAGCCCAGGCCAAGAGACAACAACAGATGGAGACTGCACTGGGATCGCAGACAGCCTGGACTGGGCCAGCAGTGCACGTCCGGCGGTCGTAAGGAGGCCGCCCTTCCATGCCGGGATGCGGGCTGCCACGTTGTCGACGATGCGCTGCTCGTCGTTGTGGCTGATGCGGGTGAGTGAAAGAGGCACACCGAGGTACTTGGTGGAGAACTCCTACAGCTTACAGGGGAAGACCTGGCGGATGGCATCCACCTACGGCTACGAGAAACGGATGGGCGTGATGATGCACTTGTCGACGTTGGTGACCAGCCCCGAGGTACCTGCGAACAGGTCCAGAATGCGGTGGATGTTGAGGAAGTCCCAGACATTAGGGACAAGAGGATAACAAGATCATCAGCATATATGGATGTGCGGCACTTGATCTTGTCAGGTAGCGGGGAAAACACCCCTCGGCAGTCGGCCTCAGCGATAAGCGTGTTCAACACCTCCATAACGATGACGAACAACAGAGGCGACAGCTGGTCACCCTGACGTACGCCGCGGGCGTGTAGGATGCGGTCGCCCGGGCGGCCATTGACGAGGACCTTGGTGCTCGCAGTATACAGCATGGCGGACAACTAGTCCCGCCAGCAGGTCGGAAACCCCGTGTGCTCGAGCACCTCCAACAGGAACGGCCAGGCTACCGAATCGAAAGCCTTGGTGAGGTCGATCTTGAGCAAGACCGAGGCCAGCGACGAGCATGCAACCACCGGTAGGATAGTCGGACCGTCATGAAGTTCTCATGTATGCGCCCGCTGTGGATGAACGCTGACTGGTTCGGCTTGATCAGCTCGTGCATGCACGGAGCTAAGCGCATAGCCAATCCCTTGGAGAACAGCTTGCCAATAGAATGAATCAAGTTGATGGGCCTATAATCCTTGAGCCCCATTGGCGCTTGCGTCTTGTGAAGTAAAACCATGACGGCCTCGTTGAGCGCATGAAAGCTCCTAAAATCCATGTCCCACAGCACCTGGAAGACCCTCACCACGTCTAGGCCAACGATGTCCTAGGCTGCCTTGTAAAAGGTCCCCGAAAAACCATCTAGACCAGGCACCAATACAGAGAAAGTAAGAAAAAATTCAGTTAGCAACATAATAAGCAGTCAATCCTTTTGCTGAGCTTCCAGAGTAGCTGCTAATGCGAGGTCAGATAGATCTCTTGTCAAATCGATAACAAAGTACATGTATTCTAGCAGCTAACAAAGGCATACCCGGCTGCGCCCTCGACGCCTGCCCACCAGACCCGGTCTGTGCGCTGCCCTGCTCAGCTGCTACACGGCGGCCTCCGCTGCTCCGCATGCCACCACGTGGGCACGCGGCCCCGTGCCACCACCGCTCGCTGCTGCCTTGCTCAGCTGCTGCACGGCGGCCTCCGCTGCTCCGCACGCCACCATGTGGCCCCGCGGCCCCGTGCCACCGCAGCTCGTCGTTGCCCTGCTCAGCTGCTGCAAGGCGGCCTTCGTTGCTCCGCACGCCGCCACGCCGACCCGTGGACCCACGGCCCCGTGCCACTGCCGCTCGCCTGCCCTAACCCTAGCAGGAACAGTGCGCCGATGTGGACTGGGGAGCGGCGGGGAGGACCGGGGAAGAGGGGCTCGGTGGCTGAGAGGGTTTCTGCAAGCATTATATTCCAACGCTCGATGCATCTTGATCGTTCCTTTCAATCTAACGGCAAGCATGAGGCGGAATTTGATTTGGGCTATAGTGGGCTGGCTGCACTCATGACATGGGCTTTATTTCTAGGCCGCATACTGGGGCATGGACAATTATACGTATTTTATTCTTTTTTATTTATATAAGCATTGTTTGATTATTAGACACTCTTGTGAAGTAAACACTCTAATCTAATTATATTCATGTACCCAAAATACTTTTTAAATAAAACAGACTACATATATGTCTCTTTGTAGTAGTTCATAAATTTAAGAACCGATTTACTATTTTCCATTGTTTAAATAAATTTCTGTGCGCTTTTGGAAAATCACTGCAACTTGAAATACACGTCCTTTCTAACAATGTCCAAAAATTAGAAAAACATATATGTAAGAAGACATGTTATATTTTAGCTTAGATCCTAAAAATCGATGTAAAATGTGGTGTTTTGCTAAACATTACTCGAACTACTATTTTGGTGACTCCGACGAAAAAAATCAATAATACCATAATAAGCACTCATCAAGATCTAAATTTGATACATAGGCTATTTTTGCATTTGACAAAGTGTTAGAAAGTGTAGTTCTAAATCCACAAGTCTCACATATAGTTTCATAAAGTCTATGTGAGATTCAAGATTTTATGACTAGTGTTTACTAACACTTTCTCAAATACAAAAATGACCTATATATAAAATATAGATCTTGATGAATTATTCAATCCTAGTATTCAAAAGTTTTCCATTTGAGGTCATTTAGTGCCTCGTGTGACCAAGTTTGACCAAGTCATGTCTTGGATTTTTTAAACATGTGACTAGAGTTTACTAAAACTTTCTCAAATGGAAACATGAACTATGTAGAAAATGTAGACTTTGATGAGTTCTAACACCTTTGTATTCAGAAGTTTTTCATCTGGGGTCATTTAGTGTCTCATTTGACCAAGTTTGACCAAGTCAAATCTTGGATTTTAAAAAAACGACACTTTAACTAAACCCTAGATAGTCTCAAATACAAAAGTTATGAATACAAAGTATGTCAAACCCATCGAGATCTACATTTGGTGTAATGGTCAACTTTTCATTTGACAAAGTTTGAACCATTGAAATTTTGAATTTTGAATTTTTCACAGCTACATGCCAGTTTTCGAAACCCCAGATGGTCTCAACTCGAAAAGTCATGAATACCTAGATTGGTCCTCTCATCAAGATCTACATTTGATACACAGACCATTTTTGCATTTAACAAAGTGTTAGGAAAGTGTAGTTGTAAATCCACATGTCTCGCACATAGTTTCTTAAAGTCTCTGTGAGATTTAAGATTTTGTGACTAGTGTTTACTAACACTTTCTTAAATGCAAAAATGGTCTATGTATTAAATGTAGACCTTGATGAGTTCTAACATCTTTGTATTTAAAAGTTTTTCATCTGGGGTCATTTAGTGCATCATTTGACCTCCTCATGTGATCACATATGGAGATGTCCGGAGATGTCTGGGTTTTAGGCATCCGATGTCACTAATTGCTCGAAACCTTCTCAATTTTTTTATCATAGCCTTTACATGCTATAAGACGACGCCCAGTCAAGTTTCGTGATTTTCGGACTTCGTTTGGATTTTATATAATTTAAATACACTTTTCCCGCAAGTTGTTTGCGATGGTACGGCGACAAGATGGTTGACATTTCATGTGGCTTCCTGGAAACAGACTCAACATACACCAAATAACATGAATATGATTTTTTGAATCACCATATTCTATTATTTCATGCACCTGCAGTTCAAATCGAAAGTGTGCAAAAAATTCAAAGAAACAAAAAAAACTAACGAAATATACCAAACAAAGTCAAAATTGTCTCAAATTTGAACAAGGAGTTTGAATTGATGTGAGAAGGCATCACAAAAAAACTGAGGCAAAAAAACAAAAAAAATAAAAATTCTTCCCCGAGTGCCAGGAGGAGGCACTCGGGGAAGAGGCCTCTTCCCCGAGTGTCAGGAGCAGGCACTCGGGAAAGAAGCCTCTTCCCTGAGTACCAAATTCTGACACTCGGGGAAGCTCAAAAAAAAAAGAAAAAACGTAACAGCGTGTGAAGCGGACCGTCATGTATAATTTTCTTCCCCGAGTGCCTCTCTTCCCCGAGTGCAACACTCGGGGAAGAGGACCTTCCCCGAGTGTCGTTCTTCCCCGAGTGCCTATAAATCTGGGGCACTCGGGGAAGCCTCTCTTCCCCGAGTGCAACACTCGGGGAAGAGCTAGTTCCCCGAGTGTACGTTTTTTTGGTACTCGGGGAAGCCACAGACACTCGGAAAATTTCAGTTCTCCTGTAGTGGCATGAGGTGTGCTTCATGTACTCGCCTCATGCTGAAATAGTTCTCAAATTCACATAATGTGACCGTGAAAACACATTGGAATCTTTGCATAGGGTGCATTGGCACTATTTCATACATAGGGCATGCTTGGAATCTTTGCCAAGCACTATTTCATCTTGCCGAGCTAGAAGTTGTAGTGAGCAAGGCATTTGGTTTCTCAGGTAGCTTACCTGGTAAGGTTTTGCTTCCCCAGACAGCTAGGCGATGCTACCAGGTTGCTGGAAAACCAAGAAGGCCCCTACATTTCCAATCTCAATTTTTATGTTTTCCCCTATAATTTTTTTGAGGGAACAGATCATATCTTTTTGCTCCGATAAGATGGTCCTAGGTGGAATTGGTTCGAGCAGCTAACTAGCTGGAGGAAACTTAGCAGACAAGTGCTTCGTTCACAGGAAGTGATCGAGGAAGGGGTAGCCTAGCTCATTTCTTTTTGTAATGTTCTGCGGAAAAGCTTGATGTTGAGCTAAATAAAGTGTAGAATTTGCAAAGCTACCAAAGTAGATACGAGTATATAGAATAAAGCAGCAGGATGTACGTGTGTGCAAATAAATAAAGGCGTCGTTGCCAAGAAGAATATTGCAATGCACGCCTGAAAACAATACATAGCAATCCCTGAAAACGAAGAGAATGTTGTGAAGAGAAAGGCAATAATCGCTGTACCGGTAAAGCAATTCTAGCTAGCTCACAGGGATTGCTTGGCGCGACACATCATAGATCCCTCATGCCTTTCTGCCAAAACTAGCTTAGCTGTGTCAAGAGTAACTATTATTTGATTTAGTTTGGGACCAAATAAATATATATGGCCAACACAAATGCATATACTCAAGCTAATTCTGTACTTATCATCGTTTTATATGCGGATGTATATGATTCATCATCTACTTAATTCTTGAAGAAGGAAAGGATATGGATTGGAATCAGGGATGACCATGCTTTAGAGCAGACTGATCGTCCAAGCTAGGATGGATATCCGGCAGAAAGCAGTTCAGAGATGGCATGTTTCCTTTATCACCACTTGGGCACTTACTGATTGCAAAAGCTGGAACGTCGCAGTCGGCAATCAGGACACCTTGCGTTACTTGTTGGAGAGGTTGATTCTCTATCTATCTATATATATTTATCTCCTCCCACATTGATCAGATCAGATCAGTTATATATACTACTACTGTCAAAAAAGAAAGTTGGCGCATGCATGGCTTCACTCTCCTGTCAGTGTATGCATATATCATACTACCAAAGTATCAATCATGTGGTCTCCTTTAGTTGACAAACATCCACAACAAGTCTAAAGTTCAGGATCTGAGTAGGATATACATCAATAATATATATAGGCATTCTTCATAACTATTTCCAACGAATATTTTGTAAAGTTGTATTCTGTTGACCGGACATGATATATCTTTTGTATCATTATTATCATGGAGTACCATACGTCCCCTCCCCACCACCTCCCTCACCAACCTCTGCAAAATAGTCCAAATATCTTTTTTAATTTGTCGCAGCAACAACAATAACCTTCATGTCCATCCCTAGTCTTGCGTGAATTAACACTAGTTTTATATTTTTGGGCAACACGGCTCTTCACTATAGAAGTATCAAATCTGTCATGTCCATGGTGGTAGCTATATAGAGATGATGGCTCAACTTATACAAAACTAAAGTGGAAATAATATTTTCATTTATCGCCTGAGTGCACATTTGTTTCGCTGAAATTTGGTTGATGCTGCTGCTGATGCTGATTTCTCATAAGAGAAAAATATTGTTCCTCAGATGAAAAGTACGGTTGAAATAGTGCGGAAGAACAGGACATATGACAAATTTGTTGAATATGTGATCTTCTCTGCCGAGCTCCTGCCTTTACTCCTGACTTGATCGGCATCTGTGATCGACATATAAGTGGAGACATTTTGCAACCCCACTCCCGCCGCTCAATCCTCAAAAAAAAAGTTACAAAGAAAGGAAGAGGTTTGCAATAAATAGAAATTATTTAATACCATAAAACCTTAGTGTAGATGGATGTTATATATACACACACTTGAAAGTAAAAGACAAATGAGAATACATGCACTTTTTTGGTTCCATGAATTAAGAGGAATTATCGGAGAATAATCTAACTGTGAAATTTGAAGCATTTTCTAGAGATTGGTTTCAATTTATAGGATCTAAACATGTCTTTAACAAGACACGTAGTAAATCATCAATAATGCACAGAGTAGCAGGTAGGTAGGTTGGTAATAATAAAACGTTTCGTTTCCTTGATTCATGCACACGTTTCAAGCAGCGTTTGGACCGGCCAAGAAGAGCTGTGCTATCAAATCAAAATCAGACAGCCTATCAGGCAGGGCAAGCAGTGGGCCGGCCACTCCTATCATTGAAGGGAGCTACTAGTAAGGAGGAGGATATCGTATCCTCGTCCACGTCGCTCACTAAATCCCGAAAGCTCAGCAGCGGTTTGATTGTTTTGTTTTACTGTGCGTATACCATGGAAGCATGGACCAACATAATGAGATGAAGATGATTGCAGACAAAGGCCTGGGCTGCCTGGCATCCATCCTGACCATACAAATACAAACTATACTAATAAACTTTATTGTCTGATTTTTTTTTCCTTTCCAATTGAACAAGTAAGGGCCGGAGAAAGCTGCAGCCAGATACAACCAGACGAGCTTTGTCGGGGGGTCCGGCCTGGTTGATTTGGGGGGTGGCACTTTGGCAGTGGCCTCCACCATATATACCATACCATCCTCCAGTTCCCTGCTACTTCCCTTGGATTGGCCGGCCGGCTTCATCATCAGTTTTCACAGTTCACACAAGCAAGTAGCTAGAGCGAGCGGTCGGTCACAGAAGTGGACGACGGCGAGCTGAGATAGAAGCAAGGCAGCAGCAGCAGCAGCAGCACACACCGCCGTTGCCAGCATGGGCATCCTGGACCACTTGTCGCATCTGTGCAGCATCACGGAGACGAAGGAGGCGCTCAAGCTCAGGAAGAAGCGACCGCTGCAGGTACTGTGTCTGTCCATGGGCTTGCTTGCTTGTGCATGATTGATTTACACTAGTTTTCATGGATCGGATGGGAGCTTCATTTCCGATGGACAGACGGTGAACATCAAGGTGAAGATGGACTGCGAGGGTTGCGAGCGTCGTGTGAAGAGCGCCGTCAAGTCGATGCGCGGGGTGACGAGCGTGGCGGTGAACCCGAAGCAGAGCAAGTGCACGGTGACCGGGTACGTGGAGCCCGCCAAGGTGCTGCAGCGCGTCAAGGCCACGGGCAAGAACGCCGAGATGTGGCCCTACGTGCCCTACGCGCTCACCACCTACCCCTACGTCGGCGGCGCCTACGACAAGAAGGCGCCCGCCGGCTTCGTCCGCAGCGCGCCGCAGGCCATGGCCGACCCCTCCGCGCCGGAGGTCAAGTACATGAACATGTTCAACGACGACAACGTCAACGCCTGCACCGTCATGTGATGTCTCATGTAGTGCGAGCGAGCTAGTATATATATGATGCAGATCATGTTCCGAACAATTCCATCCCATGAGGTGGTCAAGTACTAGTGTAAGTATATTTTTGTGTTGTGTGTACGATACGATAGATATCATATATATATATATATATATCTCTGTGTTTCTTTCAATTTCAAAAGACAAGACAACTACGAACCACGTACGGCCGACCACTATATAACAGACCTCTGACCGGCTATTTTGGCGACACAAATTCGTATATTTATGATGGATCCAGACCAGTCAGTACGTGTCAGCCTCCATCCGGTCTAATTTGGAAACTGAATCCCTCAGGGATATATCCCAGACGGGGTAACCCATCATGTGGATACCATTTTTATTATTAACACTTTACTTCTTCATTCATAGGTTGCCTTTTATCCCTAGCTAGACTTTATTCTGTCTTGGTTCCAAATTACTACTAGGTTTGAGCTAGCTCTCAGCTAGATCCCCCAAGTTGCAGGGCGATCACGTCCATGGATTTGGACACCTTACCTGCTAGCTGCTGCCTCCAATCTTCAACCCCGCTGGCCAAGCACTCCCTCTCATCGATCACCGGCCTTATTACTGCTGATGAAAGCAACATCGATCCCATCATGTTCGTTGCTATTGCCACCACCACTAGCACAAAGAAAAATCAAATTAATTTTAGAGGCAGTCAATCTATTTTTGAGGATGGTTTTTGAATTTTGAAGCTGCTGCAATGCCGTGTTATTCCTTACTAGTGGGGACCCACTAGACTAATCTACCTATAAACTGAGTGTCCTCTTGATCAACTTAGCTTAAGTAAAATCCCTGGAGATATGTCATCCACAAACTCCACTAGAGCATGATATATGATCCCAGGTACGTATTAGTTATACATCTATATATAGCCGTCACAACTCAAAGATGACATTATTAAAAGATTACACAAATCTATAAAAACATACATTACATATCTTATCAAATTAATAAATTGTTATACAACATTAGTTAAGACTTATACCTGGCCTACATGTGATGTGATCCAGATGGCTATCTACTACCATGTTTTTCCTAGGTTGAAGATCCTATGTTGTGACTTGTGAACCAACTTCCAACTAGTAACCGCCGGGCACCTTTGTCCACGGGCATCGGCACCATACGCTCGGACGTGCCATTCACACACTTTATGAGTTTTGGTGGAATGACATGTCACCACCAAATTCCTTAGACCTGTAAAACAACTTAATGGTAGCACCGTGAGTACAGGGTTGTACTCCATAGGACTTACCCAAAAATCTACAAAGGATTATGAATTTAGCCTTAACAAATACTCTATTCGTTCAAAATTGTAAGTCATTTAGGCTTTTCTAAGTGCGAACATAAACCGTAGAGAGGACAAAAAAACAAATGTCTAATTCTTAATAAAGTTGTGAGCATTTATATCCTAGTTCTCTATGTATTTTGTCATGCATTTTTTTACAGCATTCGCCATGCATTATTGTTGTCAGTTTAAACGCCCCTCCTCCTATGAAAAAAAAAATCATGGCTCCGTCCCTACCTATCGTGAGTTATTCTTGGTTTTTGTTGGTATTTTAAAAACCGTCATAAGAATTAACGCGCGCAAAGCCAACAACAAAAGTGTTTTGTGTTCTCAGGTGGCAGTGATCAATGGTACGATCCATGTGATTTGGAAGTAAATTAACCGTACCTTATCTTTAATTTGGACAGAGGGAGTAGTTTTGGTGGCCGTGATCACGCCATGCACGCAACAATTAGTGAAGGCGATATGCATCCACGTGGCGCCGTACGTGACAGGACAGTACAGTACGTGTCACCTGGGACTGGGAGAGTGAATGAAGCTTCTGGTGCCAGAGTAGTACATTCGACTCCTGCACCTACGCCTGCACTCCACGTACCACAACCGACGTACGTGTCCCATTCCCGTCGCGCCGGATGCAAGTGATGGTTACTCCTGTTCTGGCCAGCCAATCAGCTAGCTAGGCTGGGGGACAGCAACCTTTGCCTACCTTAACCATTTTTTTTGGAGAAAACTGGGTTGCATTTTATTGATTCATATAAAATATTACACATACATCCTTACAAAGACACCCCTGAATAATATAAAAATTACATTCTGATCCTTGCAAAGATCTACCGGTCGTCTTCGTCGCCAGAGAACGGAGCCACCACTCGACGTTGAAACGAACGCCAAACTTGCAGCTTGAAGCCGAATCCCACCTTAATGAAGAAGCTTCCAAAGAAGCAACACACGGTTTTGAAGCTACATCAATCAGCACATAACAAGATGTGCACCTTAAACACTGAACGCCCGAGCAAAGGATGGCCAGCGGCCATATCCTCGCCAAGAGTACGGGATAGGACGCCACAAGCACTGCTGGTGAACCTGAAACACCCAGCGACAAAGCAACCCTAGGGCCAACCCAATTTCTCGAGCAGGAAAAGACAAACCCCACAAAACCATCTCCGGAGAAGGCTTCGACACCGCCGCCGTCGCCAGAAACCTCCTCGAGGGACAAAAGAACTTGCGGGCAATAGAGAGCCATCGGGACCAACACCACGTACCTCATCTTGTCCATACGAGGAACCACGCCAGAGGTCGTCGGAGACCAAGCTGAAGCCAACGCAGCCGCCACAAAAGAAGGGTACAGGGTAGAAATCCACATGGATGAGGTCATCGATGCGGAGACAACAAACCCTAACCTACCTAGACATAAGCTATTAGGGAAGAGTATGTACGCCGGTTATCGACCCCGTGACTCCTCTCCATCTCCGGAGCCAGAGCGGCCGCCAGAGGCGAGGAGGAGCCGGCGAAATCGACGCCAGATGCAAATCGCCTCGCTTTCGCCCCGGTGAACTGTAGGCTGTAGCAGAGGGGGAAAGAAAGGTCAAGAGGAGTCTGGCAAATCCCTACCTTAATCATCTAGAACAAACGTTGCGCAAACAGATGCACGACCTATGGATGGCCGGTAGCCTAGGCCGCGGACCAGCGGCCCAATAATATTGTGCTACTGCTCTGTGGCATGGGAAAATGAACTCTGAATAGTGAATTCAAGGGTAGTAGTGTCCAGTTGCCGAGATATCCAGAGACCAGAGCCATCCGCAGATATCCCCAGGTCATCTTGGTGAAATTGAATCAACCCAGGACCTTGGATCACATCAGGCCGAAAAACCTTATTATTATTTTTTTGACAAAACTAGCGGGGCTTTGCAGCCCTATAGACATTTATTGAGAATAAAACCAGGAGTCCAGGAGAGTACAAAATAGGACTGAGCAAAAGTCAGCCGAAGAAATTAAGAATAAAGAAAGAAAGGAAAAAAAAGGAAACAAAGGGAAATTACAACAGATTTTGAATCCATAATCAAAAGTATGGGATAGTCTGGTCTTTGCTCTCGGAGAAAGGAGATTTAATTCCTTTAGAAATAGAGCTTTTGCTGCTGGAATGCTTGGCTGCACATTCTTGAAGATAAGATCATTTCTTGCAGTCCAAAGGGCCCAACACATGTGGATCACCACTAACATAAATAAGTTCGGATGTGACTGTGCTCTTATCTGATCAATCGCAGCCAAGCTCGCCCGCAGCCCCACAGACCACAGTGGTAAGCACAAACATTCAGCCCGAGCTCACTTTTCTGTAGGTTGCTTTGGCTGCTTTCTCGGGTCATCGGGCCGGACAGCGGGCTAAAAAACGGCCCACGCCACATACTGTGGTTTCCGCTTGCATCATCAAAGCTTGGGTGGGTTGGGTTGGGCCTAATTCAGTCCTCAGTTCATCTTTACGTCTCTGCGTCTTCAGGCTTCAGCTGTGGTCATTCAAAACCAAGTTCTCGAATGATGTGTTGTAATGGATCGGAGTATGGACACACTTTGTGGACAGGAATCCATGTGGACACCAGAAAAGATGACACGTTTGTGGCTGCATCCGCTTTATTTGCTATATTCTACCTTTTGTTTTATATTGGTACCCGGCCTCTTGCTAAGTTTCATTGCTTTTGGATATACTTGGGTTCAGTATTATGCAAGCTCCGTAGCCCTTTAACTTTCCTCTGCACTTTCCCACTTGACTTTAATTTTCCTGCTAGCTAAGATGATTTTAATTCTTCCTTGTCATTGTGCATCATGCCCCTTTCTGCCTTACAATTGTTACTTTCTCTGTGCAGAGCCTCTGGTGACCTAGTTAATCCTTTCATTTCCGAAGAATATATACAATATCAGCTAACCGGACTCAGTTTCATTGTAAAGTTTGATGCTTTTTCCACATACCAAAAAGTGCTTCCACCGATAAGGTTTCTTTATGATGTCATGCTTGTGCAAGCACACACAAAAAAAAATGCCAATGTGCCATTGATGGGTGGGCCAAATAGATCACCAAACACTGAAGAAGGAGATTCCCTCGTTCACTGGAACACACCACTGAAGCATGGCATTCCTAATTCTACTAGCTAGACCGCCCGATTAATTCCTTAGCTAGTGCGTGCGCCTTTGTGATATCGATGTTAATTTCCTGCTGCTTCAAATTTGAGGCTCCATTAGGAGTAGGGGATGGAGTCGATTGCTGATTTGCAGTTGATAGAAAATGATGTGTGTTGTTGCATAGCAATATCACACCAGCTGAAGAAAGTGGGTTAGAAAGTGATCGATGACTAATTGTTTGCACCTTTTTGTTATTGACCTTAGAGAGGAGTACTAATTAAGCACCACACCATTGCCACCAAAGTAATAAGGATATTCCTTTTTTTTTCTTTGTTCTTCTTCCCCTTAAGTCCTGATGATGTATGTAGTCTTTATGATGGCAGGTGGGTACGTTCTAGTACTAAGTACGAATGACTGTTTGGTCAGTCCAACAAAGCTGAAAACTACAGGTAGCTAGAATAGACTTCAACAGCTACAACAGGTGCTTTTCTGTTTTCTTTGGATCTAGAAGATATACAGAACCTTCAAAGTTCAAACTTTTTTACCAAACTAGGTAAATGCCCGTGCGTTGCAATGGGAACACATAATACCATGATAACATATGTATGAGTGTGTGCTATACTCTTATAAAGGTGATAGATACTACAATCATGATGTTCCAATCAATATTACATAAGTCTTTAAGAAAGATAGATAGGTCTTATTTAGTTCTCACCCCAAAACTTTATGTCCTATTCCATTGGATGTTTGGATACATGCATGGAGTATCAAATATCTCTACAACTATAACTAATTACACAGATTGCATGTAATTTGCGAGACGAATCTTTTAAGCCTAATTAGTCCATTATTTGACAATAAAGTGCTATAGTAACATATATGCTAATGACGGATTAATTTGCTATCGAGCTCTATCCCTTTCCCTCTTACATACATGCCATGTAATCTTTGATACGATGCTATATTACCTTCTTTGGAGGTGTTAGTCTTGTCTCCCAATAGTGCACGAGAATTACTATCCATTGTATGAATATATCTATAATAAAATAATGCAATTAGCACTTAAAGGCTATAATGAAAATCAGTATTGAAATCAAAGATGTATCAAACAAAAATAATTAATGCCTTTTATTTCTTCAGGACATCAAAGGGATGAGGTGTAAAAACTATCCCTAAGATAAGAAAAATAATTAGCATACATAACCCAAAAAATGACAGAAAGTGCTGCAAGGTTAATAAATAAAATGCATTGCATTCATTGCATTTTATTTATGGGATGATAATTAGTTTCTAAAGCATGGCAGTGTGCTGCAAGAAGCAAAGAGGTGGCAGTAGACTAAGTGCACTATAATTTTTCTGAATTTTATTCATGCTGCACCAGGCCAAATGCAGAAGTAACTACACAACCAGGTGAAGGCATATGTCATGTTGCAGTTCTGAAAGAGACCTAGTTTGTACAGCATGGCAGTTTGCTGCAAGAAGCTAAGAGGTGGCAGTAGACCAAGTGCACTATAATTTTTCTGAATTTTATTCATGCTGCACCAGGCCAAGTGCAGTAGAACACAGGGTCCATCAGTGAGTTAGAGAGCCATGAAAGTTCCTAGCTACAAACTCAAATTGGTTAAGTGAGGTAGTTGTGAAATTTCTACCAACTCCAGTACTCAATCTGTGTTCTTTTCAAACAGTGTTTATAAAAATTGCACATTGGTATGATTCCCGTAAGTCATAGGTTTCAGTTAGTACAATTCTGAACAATCTGATGAGGTTCCAGTGGTAACAAATAATTAGCAGCACTACTATGAAATCAGGAGGTCCTCCAGTGGTATAAACTAAGCCGTGTGAAAAAACATGTGCCAAAAATCATGAACAAGCTTTCAATAAAAAAAATCATGAACAAGCTGTGCTGGAACACATGTCCATAGATTCATGAATAGAAGCTAATTTTTCATGATAGACCTTGGGATGCAAACAACTATACATGAATTCCATTTTGTCTGTGAAATTCAGAGCAACAAGGGCAATGCAATATACCGTCTGCCAACGAATAGTAGTGAACCAACAACTAATAGAATAGACCCTCTCGTCCAGCACTTACAGAAATAGCTTGCAAAAAAATACGCACCTGCACAAGCTTGACAGGACCTGTATTTCTGAAGAGTGATCTGCATAAGTATCAAACCATTATCTCCCTTTTAATCTTTCGATCATTCTATACTCTGAAATGCAGAAAACTATACAGATTACTTAAGTTGATATATTTCGATCACACAGAGAGCAGCTTCTCTTATGGTCTTACCTTATGAAACAGAAAAAATGTTCTACCACTCAAGATGATCCAGAGTAGAAAAAAGTGAAATCTATGTTTTGTTATTTCAAGAAATATATAATTGTAAGTAGAAGTGAAATTCTGCAAGCAGATATGATCACTAAACAACAAAATTATAATCCTGAAAATATTCATGGAATGACCATTATTTCATATACCTGACTACTTGGCTATGGGCAGACCGTGCTTTAGTTTCTGCTTCTTATGATCGTTGCATGCCAACACTCGACGATTGGTGCATGGATTCAGACGGTGTATCCCCCAAACAAGGTTGGTCCCTGAGATAACAAAAAAAAGTATGGAAAATGTTGGCAGTACTGACAGAGATAACACTGCAGATATCCAAATGCCTAATAATGGCCTATACTTGCAGTAGTGGCACAAACAATTACTATGTAGTAACTTATTATCTTGGAACTTGACTACTCACTGATTTGCAAGATAAAAAATTTGACAACAACCATGTTAGCATTTTGTGCCCTTTTCATTTTTTTTCTACTACTAAAGACTGCCATTTAATAAATTATTGTCACCTGTTATACACTTATAGTATCATATTTAAAGAAATCTGCAATCCGGTACGTTATGTGATACTAACTCATGTGAAGTGAAAATTGGATTCTAACTCTGCTGCAAAGCAAGAAACCACTATTTTCTAAACGTTGGATTTCTCTAAGATGTCATATCTAGAAGCAGAAGGTAGAACAATAGGAACTATAGCCATACCAAAATTCTTATTTATCCAAAGCAATTAAGTGATATTGATTCCCCTGTACACATCATGATTTAGGAGTAGTGCTGATGGTAACTATTATCAGGCCTAATTCACCTGTTCCATTGCTAAGATATAATTTCCAGTAATGAAGCCCAGTTGGAATATGCATCAAGTATGACTGAGGAAGAGTTAAAAGATCTAAACCATGGAGCACAACATAATTGTCTTATACTGTTTCCAAATATTCAGCAGGCAATTGATCCTTGTAAGGTTATCGATCCAAAGCAATCAAGGCATCAATTATCTCATATCTTCCAAATCACAATATATGCCAAGCTACTCAATAAGAATAGTAAAGTGACTGCAACTGCAGGGCCAAGCTACTAAAAATTATCAGGACCTACCAAAGTGACTACTGGAAGTTTCACTATGTTTCAGAGTTTCTGCCTAGTCTCTCATGCAGGTAATGGCCAGTCACAATTCTACTAAAAGAGTGAGAAGCAAGAGTTAATGCCCAGTCATTGGAAAGTGTAGACAGGAAAGATGAAGAGAGGCACGGAAAGGAGGTTCTCATCAAAGAAGTAAAGTTGCCAGGAGCCGAAACCATTGCCTACATATTGCCAGAAAATTGCACCTTCCAAAAAAAATAGCAAGAAGTTAATATCATCACTGGTAGAAAAAATAAACAATCAAAATATTTCCCCCCCAATCGTCATACTCGCCCCTGCACCAGAAACTATTCTGCCTTGATGTCTTGATCTCATCTGCAGAGCACCTAATGAATCGCTGCCGAATGATTTTGGTGGGAAATTCTAGAGGAATTTTTTTTATCGATAGAAGAGTTCCATGAATGCTTTGATTGACCAATTTTTTTATAGGACCAACATCTGGACAATAGAAACAAATCACTAAACCTCTGAATGTCAACTACCGTAAACTCTGAACCTCGAAATCTTGCTAAAGTGAGGTCTTGAACAGGGAGGCTACCTGGGCAACTGCGTGACCTGACGAGATCTTGCTAACAGGAAGAGAATGGAGGGGAGAACTTGAACAGGGAGGCTACCTGGGCAACTGCGTGTCCTGACGAGATCTTGCTAACAGGAAGAGAATGGAGGGGAGAACCAGAGGGGAACTCACCAGGTGCTGGGGCCATAGCTGTCCGGGACGCCGGTCTCCGGGGATGGGGCGGTCGACCTGGGAGCCGCCGGGGCTGGGGCAAGGGAGCCGCCGTCGATCCGCCAGATGGGACCTCGCCTCTCGTCAGCGGCTGTGGAGGGCGTGCGCTGGGCGAGGATGAGATCCTCATCGTCTCTCCCTCGGTGGCGGCAGGCGCGGCTCCTTCTCCTTCTCGGCTTGGCGGCAGTAGATTGCTCCCTTCCTTTTTTACTGAGCACTGATTGGGGGGAGGGGGAGCCGAGAGACACGGGACGGAGAGATCGTGCGCTGATTTGGGGAGGGGAAGCCGGGAGGCAGGCGAGCGAGAGAGAAGAAGCCAGGCGGGCGCGAGGTGCGAGCGAGCGTGCGAAGCCGGGTGGACGATTCTCATCCATATGTTTTAGTTGTAGAGATAGTGTCATAGTTATGGATGGTAAACAGGTAAAGAGCGTGTGAAGTAAGCATACTGACCGTGCTCATGTATGTATCCAAGGTTTCTGCAAGAAACACGTGCCACTGCTTGCAGAGAAACTGCATACTTTGGTTGTCTGTTTTATGTTCTACTACTAAACTAGTTCATGGATGGATCATTGATTTGAGAACCTCCTTTCAGCTAGTGATGTATAATTTGATTGCTTCATCAAATGATTCAATTATGAAAAGGAGGCATGGATATGCATGGGGTCCAAATCGGCAGATTTAATTTGACCCCTCCTGAGCCTTGACCCTTAGAGACCACGCAAGGATGCAGGTGTACTAGTAGTGCTCACTTGTTATTATGACACATGCATGCAACCGAAAATTGAAGGGGAGATTGGTTTTGGCGTGACTAGTGATGGTGTTTACTCAACCACCTCTAAGACTATAAGATATATAAGGGTGGAGTTTAGAGATAGCACAATGTCATTTGTAAAGAGCTGATAGCTCGGTGGTTGCGACCCCGTCGTGGGAAGCAACTGGTCGGGAGTTCAACTCCCTATTTCGCATGCGCAAGAATTGCGTGTTGTAAAAAATCCTCTCGCTTGTCTCATATCAAAGCACAGGTCTAAGGACCGGCCTAGGTTATCAAAATGCTCGGGGGCTGTCACACCCTCCGTGGGTCGAGTAAAGAGTAACTAATGTGTGAATGGACCGTTTTGATGGGATGGGAGCAATGCATTGGAGACATTGATGCATGTGTTTAGAACCTGGAATTAGTTGCTTAAGTTCCCACATGTACAGTTCAAGTGGCCATTCATTTCGTTGTGTGTGGGGATCGGACTGTGGGGATGTGTTGCTTCAGTTGGTAGTATGTATGGGGCTGTTTGGTTCAGAGTTTGTTGCAAAAGGTTGCCTGGGCCAGGCTAGATTCTCTAGCGTTGGATTTTGATAACCTAGGGTTGAGATCAATGCCTGGCACCCTGGCCAAGTCGTTGCGTTGCACCAGGACTCCAACTGGGAGGGCGAGGAAAAGAGTAGGGAGAGAGCCCACCTTATTCTCCAATATCCCTTCCTGAGCGTCAGCTGGTGCCGAGGCTGCTGTCTCTTGAACATGATGTGCCACCAACCAACCATAGGTCCACACCATATCATGTTAAACTAAACTGAACTTTTGCTGAATCACACTTTGAGTTGGCATCACATTAAGGCATTGCAAGGGATTAAGAGAAGCACCCAAAGAAAACTCCATCTGCTAGCATGACCTGACAAGAGGATGATCAAGGCAGGAGGGAGCTCACAAAATTATGGAAAGTTCTGTGGGGACTGACAGTGTCGTTTCCTGAGTTCTGACTCCTGAGGAGAGAAGAGGAACACGATTTAAGTGCGCATATCTTTATATACATGTTTTGTACGTTTTCTTTTGGCTCAGAAATTGATGGATAAACGTCGTATATGGTCCGAGCGAGATAAGGTGATGGGGGAAGAAGCATGGCTCAGCCTCTAGCCTTTACTTTGTATATCCTTCTATTTGTTCTTTTATGAAGAGAAGCAAAGAAAGAAAGAAATTGATGTGGAGATATGTAGACTGATGCACTGAAACTGACCCAGGCAACAGGCAGGCAGGCTGCATGGTAATCGACGTGGACACCTCACCTGCCGCCTCCACTGCTCTTTCAACTTTCCAAGCTGAGTGTTGTTCCCTGTTGGGCACAAGTAAAAGCTCTCTCTAGATATATAGCACTATGCTCATGGACAGATATCTAATTGATAGCGCTGGATATTGTAATCCCTCTCCAAACAAGGATTGCAGAGTAGTAGTAGTGCTACCTGCTTGGTATATATGAAGTAAAATTTATTTGTGGGCATTATGCAGTTACAATAATATATTTTGTATATTATTAATTTTGTTGGTTCAGCTGTTGTTGAATCCTTTGCGTGCATGATTGCTCTGCTGAATAAAAGTAGCTGCAGTATATGCAGACATGTACCCTGTTGGGAATGAAAGAATTGTGAAGTTGGGATACATGTCGCATCGCATCAGCTGGATGCAAGTCACATGGTATGTGCTATGCGAGAGGGAAAATAATAGCGGACGGCGGCATCATCAGACGATGCGACGGACCGACGTCAAGCCAAGGAATTGAATTATTGATGGATATGGAATCATAACATCGATCAGTCTTAATTTCTTCAGTCAGTAAAATAAATGAAGTAGTAGCTTGTAATTTCAGCGACAAGCGTATAAGTCAGCTTGGATCACATGAAAGATGCTTCATCTGTGAGCTATGTGGCGCGCTTTAGTTTCCTCCCTCGGTACTGCAGTGCACATTCAGAATGGTCTGTACGCTATCAAGAGTGATCGGAGCCTTTTTTCTTCTCTTCTGAATGATGACAGTCCTTTTTGGAGGCCAAGTCTTGAGAGCAAGTCCGTAGTCCGTACACATATATAGTCGATGGAGTACAATTGTAAGTCGTTCTAGCTAGTTAGTACTTAGTAGCTTAGTAGCACGTCTGAGTCTGACCTGCCAGGCTTATATACACTACACTACACTACACCTTGCTTATTTCTTTGGAGTTCCTTGCTTCTTTCCTTCCTCTGCTCTCCTCTCTTCTCTTGTCACCGAGTGAGGGAGGCGAGCTCCCCCAATACCAATAGGCAATAGCTAGCAAAGCAAAACCAGCCTTCCCTTCCATACTTCCTTCCTTGGCCTCTTCTCTGGAGTGCAGTCATACTTGATTCAGCTTTCAGCAACTAGAAGAAGATAGCAATTTCATCAAAAGAAGAAGAAGAAGAAGAAGAAGAAGAAGAAGAAGATAGCAAGAAAGCAGAAACAAACAGCTGTCTACTACAGGAGTATATAGGTGGAGTGTAAGTGTAGCGCAGATCAAAAAGAAGAAGAGCATCAGAAATGTCGATCAAGTACTGCGACCAGCACAAGGACTGCGAGCGGCAGCGTCTGTACCGCCGCTTCTGCGCCGCCCTTGTGGTGATCATCCTGCTGCTCCTCCTCATCGTGCTCATCGTGTGGCTGGTCCTCCGCCCCACCAAGCCCCGGTTCTTCCTCAACGACGTGAACATCGTGTGCATCAACGTCAGCTCCGCCTCCTACCTCACCGTCACCATGCAGGCCACGCTGGCGTCGCGCAACACCAACGACCGCGTCGGCATCTACTACGACCGCGCCGACGTGTTCGCCGAGTACCGGGGGATGCAGATCACCGTGCCCACCTCGCTGCCGCCCTTCTTCCAGCCGCCCAACGACGCCACCGTCTGGGCGCCCTTCCTCTCCGCCTCCAACGTCCCGCTGCCGGTCTACCTCGCCACCGCGCTCACGCAGGACGAGACGGCGGGGTACCTGCTCGTCACCATCCGCGTCGACGGGTGGATCCGGTGGAAGCCCGGGGCGTTCATCACCAGCCACTACCACCTCAGGGTCCGGTGCCCCGCGCTGCTCACCGTCAACGACGGACAGGGCAGCTACGGCTCCAACGCCGGTGGGGGGCTCGGATACTTCAAGTTCCAGCGCGCAGCACCCTGCATCGTCGACGTCTGACGTCTGAGTTTCATTTCAACCTCTCAGCATCAGTCATCAGTCAGTTCTCATCAGTTACATATAATCGCACGCATCACACTCTCTTCTTCTTCTACTAATATATAGCTCTCCATCTACCACACATATATGTACACCATCGTGTCTCGTCTCGTCATCCATCAATGCAAGCGCCCTGTGCAAAATCCCATTGGGTGATTCGGCGCTTCAATTCTTTCAACCCGGCCGGGCTGAATTGAAGAAGCTCTTTTTCGTACTAGTTTGTAGAGGATGAACGAAATAATTTGACCATATATGTGTACCTTTTTGGTTTAGTTTTGTTCTTGTTTGTTGTGTTAATTTGGGGGTCAGCACCAGCAGAGCACATTTATTTGTTGTTTTTATTTTCTTCTGCTTTGTGTGGATGGGAAAAGATATGAGAGCGCGCGGTGGTATGTAGCTAGCTAGAGGATGAATCCATCCATCTAGATGGATGGATATATGAATGCAAGGGCCGGCCGGGAAAGCTCAGCTACCTTTGAGTCACCTCTACATCTGCCTAACACTCTATGTAGAGTGTAGAGGCCGGGACAAGGATTACTTTACTTTTGTTATCAGTGATTCAGTGGAATTTTGAGGCACAAACCCTCAAAAAAAAAATCTATGTCTACATGTTACTTAAGTTGTTGGTGTAAATAGATTTTTCATCCATATATATGATCAAATAGTTGTTGCTCATATTAACTCGCTTATATATGTGTACTCCCCTGATCTGCCATATGTATATATTTGTTCCATCTGATCTACTACATACACTGAGTTGCTGATTCAGTAAGTTTAGTAGCTAGTCAAGCTATAGCTACTTTACATAGAGTATCATCAGGTTGTTGAGAAGCTGCTGTTACTCCATTGAATTCTTCCTTCCTTCCTTTCTTCCTTCCTTTGCTGCCAAACGTACGGCGTGAGCTGTTGCTAATGTTGACCTTGTATCCAAGATGGCAATTATATATATAATAATTAAGCTGCTGCTACCTATAGCTTCAATGAGCTCTCCAGAAAGATCAAAGAACAATTATGCATGACAGAAATTAATCTACTAGGTACCTCTGTATGCATTTCAAGCTAGTGGAGGCAGGCAGCTACCATGATTATCGATTGATCCATCAATAGCTCGCTGGTTGTAGTTGGCACGTCATTGTACATGGCCCTGTTAGTGCCTCGGCCACTGCTGAGCGACGTTTCTGGACGGTTATGATCCATCGGACTAGCACCAGCGAGACATACCGGCTCTGACACAAATTCCCGAAGGGGATGAACGAAAATTGTTTAAACCACCGCAAAATTTTGACTGGATTGTTTACAGCTTCATGAAATTTTAGCAAAACAGCTGCACATATAGAGCTTCTTAAATCATGATCTCACATAACTCCATATAGAGCCCACCAGGACAAGGTGAAACCAGGTGAATCCACTATTTTCGGCTCCATCCCACCTCGAACCTAAGTGATAGCACGATTTAAAGGGCTTTCTGGGTAAAGTCGTTTTGTTTTATCCTGTTTGACACAAAATGACTTCAAACGGATCCTAAAGCCAGTGGAGAAACCATCCCAAACAGGGCCTAAAAGGTGTTTGATTCATGACTGCTCCATAGTAGCGTGTGGGTAACTAACTATATTATACATGCTAGAAATTGTTCTTTTAGGAATGCAGAGGTCACCATGTATCTCCCCTATATCTATTTGTTTTTTAGATTAAGGAATAAAGTATTCTGGCCTTCCACGTTCACTAGTGAATGGGTACAACCGATCATTAAAAATCATCTAAATGATACTCTCCACAACGTGGAGCACACACAACAAAGTCATCATAAAACATAAAAAACCAAAGACACTTAGATCTCTAGACTTATCTATTGCTTCCAACCAGCTCTTCCAAAAACCTCTAACATCATAACCTCCAAACATATGCATCGATTCTTCATATCTCTCCCTCTTTAAATAACTGGGACCATTGTTTGAATCAGTTAGTTCCTCTGAAAATTACATGCAAGGAGTTATAATTTTTCTTATCTAACACTGTATCATTTCTATTCAACCACAAAGCCTAACACATCGCTGCCAAACTCACCATTATCTGGCTTCTCAAATTCGGAATAAAATTCCTAAGCCATGAGCCAAACATGTGAATATTATTTTTGGGTGGTTGAAAGTTGAAAGTGATGAAAATGCATTCCACAAGAATATTGTCATACGACACTCGAAAAAGAGATGTTTCACTATCTCCTTTAAAGCCACAAAAGCTAAATGTAGCATCTCCTTTCCACCCCTTTTTAACAAGTTATATTTTGTAAGTATGACCCCTCATTTTAAATATCAGAGGAAAATCTTTATTTTCATTGGGAGCTTTGCCTTCCATAACATCTTTCCCACCATTTATCTCTTTCTTCATGATCTCCCCACATAAAGATTGAGTAAAAAATTCACCATTTCCTCGACCGCTAGAAACCTATCCTTATTCTCATTCAAATTGAAGGGCACAACTAAGGAGACCAAACTCAACCAATCATCCAACCTTTCACCGACTAATAACGCCCTTCTAAATGATATGTTCAAAGGGGGTCATGCTTACCACTTTGGCTATCGAGTCCCCCTTTCTTCTTACTAATCTGTACAAGGAGGGAAACTTCACTTTTCAACGTTCCTGACCAATCCACAGGTCATCCCAAAAACTAGTCTCATTGCCATTATTTATCTTGAACTTCCCATGTTTTAGCATAGGTCTTACGTCCATAAGACCTACCCAAAAATGAGAATCACTCAGCTTCTTTAATTACCACTTGTTCCAAGCACTTATCCTTTAAATACTTATTTTTAAGCACCTCCAGCCAAAGACACTCCTCATTTAACAATTTAACAACCATTTATTGAGCAGATACAATTTTGAGCAAATTTGAAGATGTCCAGATCTCCCATGCACCTTGGCTTGCAAAGTAAACTCCACTTAGCAAGCCCATACTTCTTTTTCAGTTCATCACATTCCCAAAAAAACTGGATCTATAATAATCCAGTCTTTTAAGTGCTCCTTTAGGAACCACAAACAAGGACATCATGAACATGGGCAAACTAGATAGAAACGAGTTAATCAACGCTAGTCTACCACTGGAAGATAGGAGTTTTCTTTTCCAACTACTAAGCATTTTTTTCAAAATGCTCTTCCACTGAATTCCCATCCTTATTTGACAACATATGAAAATGCATTGGCATTCCTTAATAACAAAACGGAAGGTTCCATTCCTTGCAACAAAAAAGCTCTGTGAACTTCTTATGTCCCCAGCTGAACCAAAGAAAAACAACTCACTCTTATAGAAATTAATTTTCAAGCCAGACAACTTCTCAAAAGCACCTAGTACTACCTTCAAGTTCTCGGCTTCATCAATATTATCTTCCATAAAGAGTAAAGTATCATCCGCAAGAGTCCATCATCCACCAAGTGTGGCACCATACCCTTGAATTGGCCATTTTGATCTTAGCTTTGGCCACAAGGATAGCCAACATATCCATGCTACTATATTAAAAAAACGATAGGGGAGGAGAGAGGGTCTTCGTGTCTAAGGCCTTGTCTGGTCTAAAAATTATGACCAATTTCCTCATTCACCTTAACCCCTACACTTCCTTTAATTTGCTAGCAACTTCTTTCAATCCATTTACACCACACCGGAAAGAAACCCTTCATTCTTAACACTTGTTGCAAAAATGGCCAATTTACTTTGTCCAAGCCTTTTCAAAATCAAGTTTAAGGATGACACCATCCTTTTTCTTTTGATGCAACTCATGTATAGTTCATGCAACACCACAACTCCCAACAATATGTTTCTTCTTGGCAAAAAGGATGTTTGCAATGGCCTCACCACTTTATTGGCTACCCCTATCAACCTATTAGTCAGGACTTTTGTAAAGATCTTGAAACTGACATTAAGCATACAAATTGGCCTATACTGCTGGATCTGCTTGACCTCCTTCTGCTTTGTAATTAGGGCTATGGTCCCAAAGTTTAAGCTAAAGAAAAGGAGCCTTCCAAGATGAAAGTGTTTAAACATGGCCATTAAGTCATCCTTAATAAGAATCCAAAAATCTTGGAAGAACCATCTGATGCATATAAAAACTTTAAAATTGACTTGAGTTAGTTTCTTTGAGTTTCGTGATTGATTATTTGCATTAGACTTCACTTGAGCTCCCTGCAGCACTGCATTTCCACAAGTGCCCACAGCCCAAGTGCCCACAGCCCACCCCACCTATACTCTAGGCGCAAATTAGATCAATGCAAGCTAATATTATTATTTTCCCCATTAATTATGTGACCAATGGAAAACAACATGAATACCTAGGCACCTAGCTACTCTTCTGACAACCACGAACAAGAAGCAATCATATGATATATAATTTTAGACATGACAAACAATGTTTGGTTAGTTGTGAATTAGTGCAGACATCGCTCTACAGGCAATCTACCTAACTGATTTCAAGGTCCGGTCCAATCTGTTTCTTCCAAGAGGAAAATGAAATTAAATTGGCTACATCGGCACTCTGTAGTCGGATGGAGCACCAAACTAGAGTCGTTGGTGGCGCTCCGCTTCCAATCCATCATCGACCTATCTATCAGTTGTTGCATGCATTATATATATTGGCGTTATTTGCTTAGGCTTTATTTGTCTAATTTATGGAGACAAATTAAATTATGGGTTCAGATCCTGAAGTAGACCTCCGACAGCTTGACGTCACATAGACATAGAGCTCAATGGTTCCCATAAATACTGATGCTGACAGACTTAATTACTCGGTGTGGCTAGCACCTAGACGCGTCCGGACGCCTGCACAGCCCGCCTCCGTCCGCCTCGCTCCCACTTGCACGTGCACCCCGCCCTCGACGTTGCACACGCACCCTGTTCCTCACTGCACCCTGTTCCTTCCCCCCGACCCCCTCCTCTCTCTCCGCGTGGGCGGGACCCGAGAGCCGGCCCCCAGCTTGTTGTGCCCCTATCTGCCAGTCCTCAGCTCTGCCACGCCCCATCGCCCGGCGCCCGGGCCATGTGCCCATGACTCGCCGTGCCCTTATGAAACACTTGGATATAATGCAACATACATCGGACACAGATGGAACATTTAAAATATATTGTTGCAACATATGTGTAAATATATGTAACATCTAGATAAAACACTTGCAACATATGTGTGAAACATATGCAATATCTAAATAAAATACTTGCAACATTTGTGTGAAACATATGCGACGTCCAGATAAAATACTTATTGCAACATACGTCTAAAACAGATGAAACACTTCAAAACGCTTGCAACATACTCCCTCCATCCCAAAGAGGATGTCGTTTTAGCTATGAATCTGGACAGATTCATAGCTAAAACGACATATTCATAGCTAACGACAGATTCATGGCTAAAACGACGTCCTTTTTGGAACGGAGTACCACTAAAAACACTTGAAAAAATATGCAACATGTGCAACAACCCGATCTACTTTGGCAACATCCATATGTAACAATTGCAACATATCTCTGAAACATCTGAAACACTTGAAATATGCATTTGCAACATAGAAGAGGGGAAGGTGGGGCCGATCGATTTCGATCGTTGGGGTGGAATTCGGCGGTGAGCGGCGGCGGCCATGCTCGTGGGTGCCCTTGGCTCGGCCGAGGAAGACCTGAGGCGCCACGACACGTGCACCCCAGCAGCCATGGGGGTCAGCGGCGCGCCGATGGCGATGGGTGACGGACGGATGACGAGGGAGAGAGCGGCGAAGGTGACTGGGATGCAGGTGAGCGATGTAGAGAGCGAGGGCGTGCGGCGCGGCCGGCGATGGGGTAAAGGGCACAACGTGACAGCCCGATGAGCTCGCGGTGGGGGAACAGGGCAGAAGATTCGAGTGGCCACATTACTTCGGGCCCAGCAGGTAAGCATATGAGGCGGTGGGAATTTGTTTTTTTATTTATGAGAGAGATGGGCCCGCTCCTATGGAGCCACGTCCGGACAGGAGTCATAACATGTGTGTGTACTGTTATGTAGTATTACGCAAATATATGCCAACTTACTTGCGTAATATTACTCCAAATATACAACAGACAAACAAAATTTTGCATTTTATTTTTTTCGCCAGGGATAAAATAGTCATTTTACCCTTGACTTAACACCTTTAAGTGTCAAAAATGAATAGAAGGCCATATAAGGAAAATAATTTCATTTTGGGGCCATACAGGTAAGTTCAAAAAATCGGCCATACAAGAAAGAGTCATTTTTCGAGGGTCATACAGGTAATAACGATAATAAAGAGAACTATGTTTCTTGAGCGTAATACATTTTAAGGGTCCAATCTCAGTCACTTGTCAGCCTAGAGGCCTAGAGGCCCAAAGGCCAGGCCCAAGCCCAACCAAGGTTAGGTGGGCCTGGGTCAACAACATGAGAGCTAAAGGAGGCGCATGCACGGGACCATCATGGTTGGATTGGAAGTTGGAAGAAGGCGAGGACAGCAGCAATTCATTCATGATCGCACGCTCACTGCCCTGCTGCGACTTCCATGGCCAGCCGCCCATGCATGCTGCATCTGTCTTCTCCACTGCATGATCCTCTTGCACGCTCGCTCTCTCATCACTCTCCCTGCCTCGTCTCGATCGATCACTTGCTGCAGCAGCTGGATCGGATCCGATTCGATCGATCGATAACATCGAAGAAGATCCTCGATGGGCAGCAAGACGAGCACCGTGTCGTCGGTGCTGTGCTGCCCGTGCCGGTGCCTCTTCTGCGGCGTGCTCAGCTGCCTCTTCAGCGTGCTCACCTGCATCTTCGTCGTCGCCGGGCTCGTCGCGCTGGTCCTCTACCTGCTGTTCCGGCCCCACATCATCGGCGTCTCCGCCGTGTCCGCCGACCTCTCCGACTTCACGCTCACCCCGCAGACGTGGATCCTCCGCTACAACCTCTCCCTGGGCCTGCAGGTCCGCAACCCCAACAAGCACATCGCCCTCCACTACCACGGCGTTGCCGCGCAGGCGTACTTCGAGGGCCAGCAGTTCGGCCACACCGCGCCGCCCGACTTCTTCCAGGACACCGGCGTGACGAGCCCGCTCGACCTCGCCTTCACCGGCGAGAGCCCCATCGTCGGCGGCATCGCGGCGGCAGAGTTCCGGAGGGAGGCCGCCGAGGGGGCCATCTTCTCCGTGGACGTCAAGATCAGCTCGCACATGAAGCTCAAGGTCTGGGTAATCAGGGTGCTGGGCCCCAAGACCAAGATCGATTGCCCGCTCAGGCTCCAGCGACGGGATGCCGCCCACGGCCAACGCCCGCCGGAGTTCAAACAGACGGAATGCAGGGTCACCTTCTTCTGATTCTGACCCTCTCCCTCTTAGTTCGTTGCATGCATGCATTGTTGTTATATCTGATATTCTGATCGATACAGCACTTAGCTACCTGCTGGGTGGCAATAATCTCGTCATTAATTAATAAATAAATAAATTAATTAGCTAGATAGATAGACAGATATATATGTTTCCCGTCTGCTTTTTAATATATTTTTATGGCAAAAATAGAAGAACAGTGATTATTGCTAGTTGCAGCAATATATAATTGAAGATAGTGCTCTATGTATATGCGCGTCCGGTTCACTTGAACTTATCAGCCCAAGTTATCAGCTACAATACAATGTATTTCTCTTATAGTAAAACTGTTGCAGCCGAATTATCAGCTGCAAAAACCATAAGCCAAACAACTTGTATACAAGGATTTCTCGTCATTACTTTTTATTTATGGACATCTGCATATGGACGCACTGCCACAGTAGGGTAGTCCAAATAGATTTCTATGGGCAGCATCACCTCCATCTCTCTCTTCCTGGTCTGCGTTAATTGAGAACAATATAGATAGAGCACATGCCCATCACTCTAAATCCAAAAAAAAGCATTGCCAAGCCCACCTTATCGGCCTGCTACTGAGCACATGGCTCCAGTGCTCCACCCATGTGGATCAATAGGATGCCGGGCCCGTGCGCGCCACCGGATGGGGAGCCTTGCCCCCACACTCCTGTGCTTGCCGAGTCCGCCGCCGCTAAGAATGCCACCTCCACCCTGTTGTGGCCATGGCCGAGAGTGAGGGTGGCATTGACGAAGATTACACAGTCAAAGGCATGGACCGCCCCTCTCTGGAGATCGAGCATAGATCTGTGCATGGAAGGCCCTCCGACGAGCACAAATCCATGTGGAGATGATTCTTGATGAGCCCCTCATATCTCATCTCCCTATTCATCTCAGATCTGCGGGCTCACTCCATCTGGCCTCTCTCAAATCTGTGACCTAAGATGACAATGGCGGCGGATTTGCATCCCGAGATGGCAGCGACGGTGTCACGTGTAATGATGGTTGGATGCCTCTACAAGGATCCGCAAAATCTAGGGCAAGCTCCCACGATGGGCTTCTCAAGGCCGATCGAGATCTATGAGATCATGGTCGCTCGGAGTCTCTAAAGGGCTTCACAACACTCAGAGTTAAAATTTGAGGACGACCAACATTGACATTTTAAGGACCGCTAGCATCCAGTGTTGATGAGCTTGATGCTGTTTTTTTAATGGTTTACAAAGAAGGATGTTTAATACGTCGGCCTTTATAAACATGAACTCCATATGCAGTGGCGGATCTAGCACTAGGGCCCACTAGGGCCATGGCCCTAGTCTTAACCCTTAATCACAATGGAAAATTATTGTTCCTCTTATATATCTTAGCACAATTAACACTAATGTCTATGTAATGGCCCTAGTCTTTGGCTAATCCTAGGTCCGCCCCTGTCCATATGCAGACGGTCGCCCGCCTATGAAAAAATCAATAAAATGTGACCATGTTAGAGAGGCGCCCATGAAAAATATAAAATGATCGCTTCCAAAGCTTTTTACTGTAGTAATTCCTTTCGGAGGGCGATGCCCTAGTGTAAGAGCACAAGAGAGGGAAGAAGCGGACGAAGAGAATAAGAGAGGGAGGAGAGCCACGACTGTGTAAGAGGAAGGGAGGTGCGGGCATGCGGCCGTGACTTGTGAGTTGTGACTTAGGGCTGGCTATGCAACTTTATCAGTACGTTGGACCTTCCTAACCGAAGCGCGCCTCTTAATAGGGCCACCTCTGTAAAGCTCTCTTTGGTACGACTTATTGTTGTGGTTTCTTCATCGGGTTAATAAAAACCCCTATCCAACGAGCACATATGAGAATAGCTTCTACAAAGATTGTGGTTGTTTGGCTCGTCTCTGTAAATAATTTGATTGTCTACGAAGTTCCTGGGGCATTTGGAGAGACAAACATTTTTTTACCGTCTTTGTAATCAGCCGTATGCTAATATCACTATTATAGTAGTGAAAAAAAGAGGGATCCGCAGCTAAGGGAATAGGAGTGCATCTCCTATTTTGTTTATGTTCGTACTTTTAGCAACACCATTATTTATTTTAAATTATTTTTTTGGTAATTAGCAATTTAGCACTATTGACAGTTGTTTGGTTAGAACATGTTAACTGTATCACAGACAAAACATGGTGGTAGAATTCAAAATTGTAGTGAACACGATCGTTATGGACTGAATTTGGTTGCTTTGATCTCAATTTTCAAATGCAAACTTGAGTTGTATATGGGGCTTCTGTGTTAATTGTTATTGCTTCGTTAGCACCCATGTTGACAATTGATTGACTGCATACAAGTCAAAATCCCCCTCAATCACCTCAATTCTCTCCAACTCCGTCCCTTGTTTGGTGTAGAAATGAACATGCCTTATTAAGGGGTAGATTGGTAGAATACATGGTTTTATAGATGAGAGAGTGAAATAGATAACTACCAATAGGCTTGTGGTTAAGTAGACTTCTTTAAAAAAAATTATAATGACCAAGTAAGTACTAGTACACTGCTTTCCAGACGAGAGACGACTGACAGACTACAAGGAGGAGGAAGAGCAGCAAGAGCAATCGTGAATGGATGAAGCCGCAGAGCAGTTGGTAGCACTACCAGGAGGGGTGGCCACCGGAGAAGACGATGACGACGACGAATAATTATGATCAGGCGTGGTGGTGAGGGCCAGGAGCAGGTCGACAAAGGCGGCGACGATGAGGCCGTGGGTAGTCGTGCCGTTGGCCCTGAGGTACCAGCCCAGCATCTCCTCAAGCCAGCGCCAGTCCTTGACGCCACCCTCCTGCCCCATCTGGCTCATCACCATAGCCTCCATGGACTCCCTGAAGTCGCGGTACGGGTTGTGCGACTCCACAGACATGGCCGTCGCGCCATCGAACGCCAAGGCTGATGCCTTGCTGCTGCTCAAGACGACGCTGCTGTTGTCCAGCTGCGGCTTGTCGTCGCCATCGTTGTCGGCCACGGCGGCCTGCTTGTGCTTGTTGATGGACTGCTGCTTGCTGAGCGACGGCTGCTTGATGAGCCTGCAGCAGGAGGCGTCGTCGTCCTCAATGTCATCATCTGCAGGCTCGTACAAGAGGCGGTCCGAGCGAAGAGCCTGCAGGATGACAGCCTCCGCGTCGGACTCGGCCTCCTCCGACGCTGTGGAGGATGCGAAGCTGTCGACGGAAGCGAAGGAGGAGTCGCCGGAGAAGTCGACGGAGTTGACCGAGTTCATGGTCTTGTAATAAGCAGCCCGCTGCTGCTGCTGCTGCTGACGGTGACGGCCATGCCCATTCTTGGGGTCCTCCTCCTCTTGCTCTGCTGGCTGCTGCTGCTGCCGGAAGGAGAGAGTTATTGGGCGCAGGCCACAGGAGGTCCATTGCCATGCGGAGTAGGAGGAAGAGGACGGATGGCACGGCAACACTTCACCAGTGGTAGAAGCAGCAGCACTAGGAGGACTTGCAGTGTCCTGCTGCTTATTAATACTCCTGCTGCTGCTGAAAACAGATGCGAGGCCGCCAACAGCAAGCTGTTGCTTCTTGACCATGATGGAAGATCAGCAGATGCAGCTGGCCAATGCGTGACTGGTGAGAAGGAATGAAGACGGGGACCGAAGTAGCTAGGGATCGGAGGATCGCACAAGAGCTAGCTGGGGAAGAAGACAAGATCGAGTAGCTAGTGGCTAGACCACTACTAGATGGACATGGTCTAGAGGCGTTGGACAGCAAGCAAGCAAGGGATAGATGGAGGTGATGAACTGATGATCGATGCGGCTTGGCTTTTATTTGGAGGTAGGGAGGAGCGCTGTGACTGTGACTGTGACTGTGAGCAGAATATAATACCCTATTTATATATATATGCAACACTAACAGTACTGCATATATATGCAAAAGTTGCAAACCCCTACTTAAAATAAACTGAGAGCGGCCGGGGTAGGTTACCTAGAGAGCAGAGAGTAGTTGCATTTGCATGCTGATTGAGTGGAGGTTTTATTTTATCAAGACACAAGAGAACATGCCTGCCTGCATCGTACCCGTACCCCTGCTGCAATGGATCGGAGCAGTGAGACTTTGTTTGTTTCTGTATGTATTATTAGTTAATTCAGCTTCTTTTCCTTCCGGCATCTCTTGTGTAGCCATGGATGCTGCTACCCTCCACGTGGAACCTGCCTGCAAGGCTGCAATACATCATGTAAATAAATAGCATCAATTAACTAATTGTTTGCAAATCAATTCATTCATCATGTACCACGTATGTACGCCGTCCCACCATTGTTTTGTTGACAAGATAAAATAACTGCATCTGGACCGGAGTCAAGTAGTTGGTGATATTGGCATATGTAGACATTAGTCTCTATTACATTCGGACAAATATAATGAGATGTAGCTAGAGGTTGGACGACTGGACACCGGAGGATCCGAGTCTAGTAGGGTTTGTGGCATACTACCTCCTGATCGAATTACAGTACTTGCTGCTAATAATCCGGCCTTATATTCAAGCAAGTCGTCGTCATGTATATATATTGTCCTAGCTTCCCCTGTCCTGCTGCCCTGTGTGTGTGAGTGATTAGTTACAGTGACTGTATCTAGTCTGTCGGCTAGCTCATTCATTTGCTGCAGCATCTCTGCACGCTGCAGGCATTTCTTGCACCAATAATCCATCATCATCTCCATCGATCTGCCATGCATGCATTGTTTCAGGAAGCATTTCTGGGTTGGGCCGTTGAGGATCGGAGGGTATTCTCATCTGGCCGGGTGGGTTTCAATTCATCGCCCTGCCCCTGCACTGCATCTGCGTGCATGCCTCACTGCCTGCAACATATATATAGTAACCAATGCAATCAATCAGCTGATGGATCAATCGATTATAAAAGTTGTGTACTAGGTAGTACGTTGCTTGCTCCCTCTAACTTCGCAGGCACTTGTCTGATGCTGGTAGACCGCTTGTGCCACGCCCAGATTCTCCCATCACCTCTATGGACACTGAGCCTGTTTGCTTGAGATTATCAGCCAAATCAGGCAGCCAGCTAACAGTGTTTTTCTCTTACAAAAAATCAGCCAACAGTACTTTCAGCCAGCCAAATCAGCCCAAACGAACAGGCCCACTAAAAAATGTCCTAGGCACTACCAAGTTATAAATATCTTAGACATGTTAGAAGTCAAAAGCGTAGCAAAACATCATGGTGAGCCAGGCCAGTCGACTTAGCCGACTTACCCCCCTCAGTTGGCTTAGCCGAGTGTCCCAGTTGGCTAAGCCGACTGGCCCTTAATGCAGCCCACGGGTGCTGTCCAAGCCCGCAAAAGTCGGCTAAGCTGATTTCCCCTGTAACTCCGAACAAATTCGTTTCCAAATCGGTTTTTGGCATGTTTTTGACGTGGGAAACTTGGAGAACACAGTTTAAAGTTGTTTCGTACCAGGATAAGATCACCCCCTTTATATATATGAGAGAATCACGGACGGTTGATGTAGGGTCGAGATGGTGGACTAGAAAGGGGTGAGTAGTCCTTTCTAAAAATTAAATGCACGGGCTAACCGAAACAAATGCAGATTAAAACTATCGGTCTAGGCAAGACTACACCCCTTTATCTAAGTTTCAAGCACCTTACAAAGATCCTAAATATACAACAAATGTGTCGGGCTAGGTAGAGCTCACCTAACAATTATAGCTTGTAAGGTCACACAAACCTATGCAACTAGTACTTCAAGCAACCGGGGGAGCTCCTACACAATCTAGTAAGCAAAAGCACAAAGCTCCTAAGCTCACTAGCAATGCTCAATAATAAGGCTACATAAGCCAAATTAGAGAGCACAAATTACTTAGCTACACAAACTAAGCAATGTAACTAACAAGGTTACTAAAACCAAATTAGTTACGCAATGGAGCTACTTCTATGCTACACAAGCAAGAAGGTAACTAGCAAACTACACAAGTCAACTAATTACAAGAGCACTACACAAGCACAATGTATATGAAAGTAAATATAAGCTTGTGTTGCGTGGAATGCAAACCACCGAGAAGATGATGAAGACAATGTTGACACGGTGATTTTCTACCGAGATTCACTTGGTTGCCACCAAGCTACGTCCCCGTTGTGTCGACCGCTCACTTGATGGTTCGGCGGCTAATTGGCATCACCCGCCAAGCCCGCACGTCGGGCACCGCAAGAACCTATCCCAAAAGTGAGGGTAGCTCAATGACACGCTCTACTAGAGTTGCTCTTCGCGATCCCCGTGGGGTGAGCACAATCCTCCTCACAAATCCTCCTTCGGAGCACTGCACAATCTTCTTGCGTGCTTCAATGGAGTCACAAGCCACCAAGCCATCTAAAAGGTGACAACCTCCAAGAGTAACAAGCACCACCGGCTTGCAACTCGATCACCTAGTGGCACTCGATGCAACCTCAAATGCAACGCACTAGAATCACACTCACTCGCAATCGAATCGCACTCTTGCAAGTACAAGTGAGTTAGAGGGCATCCAAGCACACCTACAAAAGCCACCAAGGCTTAAGGGTGCTCATCAACTAGCCCAAGCCCGAGCTCTGCCTCTATTTATAGCCCCCAAGCTAAATAGAGCCCTTGGAGCAAAGTTGTTGGTTTCTGCGAGGGCACCAGACATGACGGTGCCTAGCACCGGACACGGTGGTGCCCTCCCAATGGTCAAATTCTAACGGCTAGAAACTAGCCATTGGTCACCGGACAGGGTGGCAGTGGCACCGTCACAGGGGTGGCGGTGACCCAAGTCAACGCCACCAAACCCTTGCCCTCGGGATAAATAGGGCGGTGCACCACCCTAGGCACGGCGGTGACCAAGCCCTACTCTCGCGCACTCTTTCGAAAAAAAGATGGTGGCACCGGACAACACCCGGCGGTGCACCACCCTCACTATGGCGGTGTACACTGTCACTTCCGGTGACCACCCCGGCTCCTGCTGTGCTAGGCCAAGTCTAGGGTGGGCACCGCCCTAGGGGTGGCGGTGCCACCGGACAACCAGTGGCGGTGCCCTTAGGGCAACACGCTACTCTCAGCCTCCCAGCTGGACACCGCCACAGGGGTGGCGGTGCACCGGACAGGGGTTGGCGGCGCCACCCAGGCAGCACCCCTGAAGGGTCGAGATGACAGACTAGAGGGGGGGTGAATAGTCCTTTTTAAAACTTAAACGTGTTGGCTAACCAAAACAAATACAGAATTAAACTTATCGGTCTAGTCAAGACTACACCCCTCTATCTAAGTTCTCTAGCACCTTGCAAAGATCCTAATTAAGCAACTAAGGTGCTAAGCTTAGCAAGAGCTCACCTAATCAATTCTAGAGCAAGGTCACACAAACCTATGCACTAGTACTTTGCCAATCGAGGGAGCTCCTACACAACTAGTGAAGCAAAAGCACACAGCTCCTGAGCTCACTAGCAATGCTCAATAATAAGGCAACCAATGCCAAATTAGAGAGCGCAAATTACTTAGCTACACAAACTAAGCAATGTGACTAACAAGGTTACACAAACCAAATTAGCCACACAAGGGGAAGCTTCTAGCTACACAAGCAAGAAGACAACTAGCAAGCTACATAAGCAAACTAGTTACGAGAGCAACTACACAAGCACAAGTATATAGAAAGTAAATACAAGCTTGTGTTGCACGAAGGCAAACCACCGAGAAGATGAAGAACAATGCTGATACAGTGATTTTTCTCCCAAGATTCACTTGGTTGCCACCAAGCTACGTCCCCGTTGTGTCGACCAACACTTCGTGGTTTGGCGGCTAATCGGTATCACACTGAGCCTCTCAAAAGGCACCGCAAGAACCACCATCAAGTGTGATAGCTCAATGACACGCTCAACTAGAGTTGCTCTTTGTAATCCCTACGGGGTGAGCACAATCCCCCTCACAAAGCTTCTCCAGAGCCTCGCACAATCTTCTTGCAAGCTTCGACGGAGCCACAAGCCACCAAGCCGTCTAGGAGGTGGCAACCTCCAAGAGTAACAAGCACCACAGGCTTGCAACACGATCACCTAGTGCCACTCGATGCAATCTCTCAAAGCAATGCACTAAAATCAACTCACTCGCAAACGATTCGCACTCTTGCAAGCACAAGTGAGTTAGAGGCTCTCCAAGCACTCTCAAAGCATGGACACTAAGTCCCAAGGGTGCTCAACTATTGCCAAGGCTAGCCACCACTTCTATTTATAAGCCCACAAACGAATATAGCCGTTATGCCATCACTGGGCTGAAAATCGCGAGCGACAGACGCGCTGACACTAAGCAACGGACGCGACACCCTAGCGTCTGTCGCTCAGATGGCCGCCACATGTCCTGCGCAACCAAAAAACCAACGGTCGAATTCCCAGCGTCAGACACCTCCGATGCTCTGCACCCTCAGCGTCCGTCGCGTGACAGACGCAGCACAGAGAGCTCCCGCGCCGTGCTCAGCAGCGACAGACGCGGCTCAGCGTACGTCGCTCCTGCGCACCGAAGCCGCCCTCGCAAACTGATTGAAAGATGTTGACGTCAGCATCCGTCGCTCGAGCACCACAACGTCTGTCACCTCCTCTGCAGCTGGCCGAGCTAGGGTAAGTCGACAGACGCCAAGGCTAGCGTCTGTCGCCCCTAGTACCAGTGTCTGTCGAGTGTTTCTCAGCGAGAAACACTCCTGCGACCTCGCCACTTCTTCCGACCTACGGCGTAAAGGAAATTGATCATTTCTATTCCTCAAAAACGCTTGAATCCCACCTCGCAAGTTCGACGGGAGGGAGAGAGGACCCCAAACCCCTCTCTACCCCTCAAACTCCATCGCCTTCGCAAATGTGCCAACACCAACAAGTGATTACCACCTTGTGCACGTGTGTTAGCATTTTCACAATCATTTTCTCAAAGGAGTTAGGCACTCAATTTGCCTCGCCAATCGATCCTAACACATATGCAAAGTTAGATCGCTCAAGTGGCACTAGATGACCGATATGCAAATAAGTTTGCCCCTCTTGATAGTACGACCATCTATCCTAAACCCGGTCATCAACTTCTCTACACACCTATGACCAGTGAAAAGGAAATGCCCTATGGTTATACCTTTGCCTTGCGCATTCCATTCCAACTCCTCCGACGTTGATGCAACACATCCACCAACCAATCACCAAATGATATGATCCACTTCATATCATCACATGACTGTATTGGTTCATCGATCTTGACCTCACTTGCTCTTCACTGTTGCCTCGATCCATCGGCGCCAAGTCTTGCCCAAACTTCACCGTCACACGCAGTCCCTCGCTCCAAAGCCTCCGACTTGCCCTTCACACTTGCAATCGGTCCATCGAGCCAAGCCTCATCTCGATCTTCTCCACATTGGTCACATGACTCCATGTCATGTCTCATATGCAATAAGCTCCTTCATGACACAATCACATGTGGACTAATCTCCTGTGTATCTCATATGACCACATATTAGTCCACCTAAGTTGTCACTCAATTACCAAAACCAAACAAGGACCTTTCAACCCCGAGCCCGGTTTCGCCTCCTTTTCTTTACCAATTTCTTCACCTTTGTAAATGTGCTAACACCACCAAGTGTTCACCAACTTGTGCACGTGTATTAGCTTTTCACAAACAATTCCCAAAGGGTTAGTCACTTCTTTCACCACGCCACTCGATCCTAACATGTATACGAAGTTAGATCGCTCAAGTACGTGGCACTAGATGACCGATATGCAGACAAGTTTGCCCCTCTTAATAGTACGGCCATCTATCGTAAACCTAGTCATTCACTTCTCTACACAACCTTTGACCGGTGAAATGAAATGCCATAGGTTATACCTTTGCCTTGCGCATTCCATTTCATCTTCTCCAATGTTGATGCAACACATGCACCAACCAATCACAAATGATGTGATCCACTTCATATCATCATGTGACCGTATTGGTTCATCAATCTTGACTTCACTTGCTCTTCACCGTTGTCTCGGTCCATCGGCACCAAGTCATCACTCAACTTGCCCTTCACGCTTGCAACTGGTCCATCAAGCCAAGTCTTGTTTTGATCTTCTCCACCTTAGTCACATGACTCCATGTCATGTCTCATATGCAATAAGCTCCTTCATCACATGTGTGAGTTTTGCAACATATCCAAGCCATTTCATCTCTATGGCATGTATTGCTCACACACATGTACTTGTGAACTAATCACCTGTGTATCTCACTCAAACACATCTTAGTCCACCTAAGGTTGTCACTCAATTACCAAAACCAAAGAAGAACCTTTCAGTTGAGTTCTCATATATTTAATCAATCAAAAATCAATCTACCAACCCTTTTACTCCTTTTCCAACCTCTCCTGCTATTCGGCACGTCTCCCTACGAGATTTGTCGGCATCTTAGACGGCCTTGCTAGTTCTAGGAGATTCTTCACGTGCTCCTCCCCGATGGGTCTTCCCAGGAGAAATTCAGGAGTCTATCCGGCCAATAATAGGCTCAACATTGGCCTAACCGGTCTCTAGATCAGTTTCGTCGATCACGCTGCGTTCTTGCTGTGTTGCAGGTTGTGTGCAACCTCTGCGACGTGCTAGCCCCTGCTGGTATGTGATCCAGACACCCTCTGGCATCAACGGCCTCCCCTCCCTTCTCTCCCCTCACTTCTCCAATAGATATATAATAGAGATGCATGAGATGAGTTTTGCAAGAAGGAATTACTAGTTGACAAGTTAGCCTAGCTGCGGCTTTAACTCTCACGTGTTTCCCAACCCAACCCAACCGTATTTTTTAAAAAATATCAATTGAAATTTCGAATCATGTCAAATTTAAGTATATATGAACCAAGGACAGAGCCATTTCCAGCTAAGCTGGCTCTTGTTCATTTTAATCTAAGCAAGCTAATTAAAAGTGGCCTTTTACTTCTTACAATATAATATTTTTCTATTGCATTTATGCAAGTATGGCTAATATAAGCATGAGACCAAATTTAATGCTCATCTCTGATATGATCGACCTGCACAAATTAAATACCATAATAATAGATAGATCAATCGACCTGCATAGATAAATGCATCTTCAATCAATTAACTGACTCATTCACACAATTTATTTATTCATATATACGGCATGTTACATGCACACAAGAGGTAACAGGGCACGCATGCAACGCGGACGACACTGCAGGGGCATGGGCGGCCGGGCGCCTAGCAGTTGGGGATGGCCATGCCGCAGGAGGTGACCATTTTGCGGGCACCGGGGTGGTATTTGCCGTAATTAGGGTTTTTCTGGTACTCGCACAGGCATGCCTCTTGCGCTCGCAGGTTGGAGCAGCATGCCGCCGTGGGTTTTGCCCCTTGGATGACCGCTGCCTTACAACTCGCTAGCGCCGCGATGTTGCAGTCTGCTGATGCCCCGCCTGCGCTCGTCGCCACTACCACGGCCAGGGCCAGGGCCACCAGCATCGCCACCGCCTTCGCCATGCCTGCTATATATATATCTCCGCGAGTGAATGAAGGTTATATTCAGATGTGGTGCATGGGAATGAATTGAAGCGTGCTCTGGCTTGGTATTTTATATACATGATGAGTTGCCATACCAAAAGTAGTGTGGACAGCACGATTATTCACTCCCTTCTACTATATTATTATAAGAAAGTTTACTTTAATTAATCTATATCTCTATATCTATCTATAATACTATATCCAAGATATTATCCTATTATATAATATATATTATTAAATATTAAAGTATGGAAATTTCTTTCTTTCGTCAGTCTGTCCCTCACTCCCACCACTCTTCCAGTGATCCAGTCGACCCGCCCCGCGTGGCAGGAATTTGAGGCCTAGCAAGAGCAGACTATGATGGAGCTACAATATCCATTCTAATTTATAGTAGTGTAGTTCACTTGAATCTATCTATACATACATAATCTCTATATCTATATTTGTACTATCTAATATTAAATGGAGAACATTTCTCTTATTCGTCCCTCAGTTTGTCACTCTACTTCTCCATCCATCTCCCACTTCTATCCTTCTTGGTCTGTCACTCTCTTCCCCATCTATCCCTCCAACACAACATCGGTTATTAGCATCACTCATCTATGGCCTACATCTATCTCTCTATATATATCTTTTCTCTTTCTCTTTTTTTAGATAATGAACTCTCTTCTCTATCTCTATCTCTTCTCTTCTCTATCTCTACAACTAAAATGCCTCAGATATCAAAGTCTACCTAGCAGAACCATAGCCTCAAATGTAAGTCTTTCCGGCAGACAAAAACTGCAATGGTTTTGTCAATCACCGTGGCCTCCTCAATTGAGTATCTCAGTTCTCGATTTTCTTAGAAAAAACCGACTTCAATCAATCAATCAACAAAAATCCAAACCTCCTGATCACCATGTCTTGATCAATCAATCAAGAAAACCAGAAACCCCTAATTCACCGTGACTCCTCAATTGCGTGTCTCCCTATCCCCGCTAAAAGGTTCTTGTTTGGTTTTGGTAATTGAGTGACAACCCTAGGTGAACTGATTGTGTTTATGTGCGATATACAGGTGATTAGTCCACAGGTACGTGTGTGAGAGCAACATATGTCATGGAGGTGGAAATGGCTTGGAGATGTTGCAAAGCTCACACATGTGATGATGAAGGAGCTCATTGCACATGAGACATGACATTGAGTCATGTGATCGAGGTGGAGAAGATCAATACATGACTTGGCTTGATGGACCGGTTGCAAGTGTGAAGGACAAGTTGAGTGATGACTTGGCACTGATGGACTGAGGCAACGGTGAAGAGCAAGTAGAGTCAAGATCGATGAACCAATATGATCACGTGGTGATATGGAGTAAATCATATCATTGTTGATCATATTGGTGCATGTGTTGCATCAACATTGTAGGAGATGGAATGGAATGAGCAAGGCAAAGGTATAACCTAGGGCATTTCATTTCACCGGTCATAGGTGATGAGATACAGGCCCGATCTTTCGAGAGGTAGCCGGTAAGTTCGATCTGTGGAGATCTCGACATTGGTGATCCGGCTTCAAATCAGACACGATTCGAACCCTGCAACCGTTACACCACTGCTTCGTTGGTTATCAACCAAGCACAACTTGATTGACCTCGCCAAGAAGGCTTTTCCTGCAAGCGAATCTAAGAGCACAAGCAAGAAGGTAAAACACGCAATCTGAAATTGCAAATATGAATGATGCGAATATTATTCATCGATCTTGACCTCACTTGCTCTTCACTGTTGCCTCGATCCATCGGCGCCAAGTCTTGCCCAAACTTCACCGTCACACGCAGTCCCTCGCTCCAAAGCCTCCGACTTGCCCTTCACACTTGCAATCGGTCCATCGAGCCAAGCCTCATCTCGATCTTCTCCACATTGGTCACATGACTCCATGTCATGTCTCATATGCAATAAGCTCCTTCATGACACAATCACATGTGGACTAATCTCCTGTGTATCTCATATGACCACATATTAGTCCACCTAAGTTGTCACTCAATTACCAAAACCAAACAAGGACCTTTCAACCCCGAGCCCGGTTTCGCCTCCTTTTCTTTACCAATTTCTTCACCTTTGTAAATGTGCTAACACCACCAAGTGTTCACCAACTTGTGCACGTGTATTAGCTTTTCACAAACAATTCCCAAAGGGTTAGTCACTTCTTTCACCACGCCACTCGATCCTAACATGTATACGAAGTTAGATCGCTCAAGTACGTGGCACTAGATGACCGATATGCAGACAAGTTTGCCCCTCTTAATAGTACGGCCATCTATCGTAAACCTAGTCATTCACTTCTCTACACAACCTTTGACCGGTGAAATGAAATGCCATAGGTTATACCTTTGCCTTGCGCATTCCATTTCATCTTCTCCAATGTTGATGCAACACATGCACCAACCAATCACAAATGATGTGATCCACTTCATATCATCATGTGACCGTATTGGTTCATCAATCTTGACTTCACTTGCTCTTCACCGTTGTCTCGGTCCATCGGCACCAAGTCATCACTCAACTTGCCCTTCACGCTTGCAACTGGTCCATCAAGCCAAGTCTTGTTTTGATCTTCTCCACCTTAGTCACATGACTCCATGTCATGTCTCATATGCAATAAGCTCCTTCATCACATGTGTGAGTTTTGCAACATATCCAAGCCATTTCATCTCTATGGCATGTATTGCTCACACACATGTACTTGTGAACTAATCACCTGTGTATCTCACTCAAACACATCTTAGTCCACCTAAGGTTGTCACTCAATTACCAAAACCAAAGAAGAACCTTTCAGTTGAGTTCTCATATATTTAATCAATCAAAAATCAATCTACCAACCCTTTTACTCCTTTTCCAACCTCTCCTGCTATTCGGCACGTCTCCCTGCGAGATTTGTCGGCATCTTAGACGGCCTTGCTAGTTCTAGGAGATTCTTCACGTGCTCCTCCCCGATGGGTCTTCCCAGGAGAAATTCAGGAGTCTATCCGGCCAATAATAGGCTCAACATTGGCCTAACCGGTCTCTAGATCAGTTTCGTCGATCACGCTGCGTTCTTGCTGTGTTGCAGGTTGTGTGCAACCTCTGCGACGTGCTAGCCCCTGCTGGTATGTGATCCAGACACCCTCTGGCATCAACGGCCTCCCCTCCCTTCTCTCCCCTCACTTCTCCAATAGATATATAATAGAGATGCATGAGATGAGTTTTGCAAGAAGGAATTACTAGTTGACAAGTTAGCCTAGCTGCGGCTTTAACTCTCACGTGTTTCCCAACCCAACCCAACCGTATTTTTTAAAAAATATCAATTGAAATTTCGAATCATGTCAAATTTAAGTATATATGAACCAAGGACAGAGCCATTTCCAGCTAAGCTGGCTCTTGTTCATTTTAATCTAAGCAAGCTAATTAAAAGTGGCCTTTTACTTCTTACAATATAATATTTTTCTATTGCATTTATGCAAGTATGGCTAATATAAGCATGAGACCAAATTTAATGCTCATCTCTGATATGATCGACCTGCACAAATTAAATACCATAATAATAGATAGATCAATCGACCTGCATAGATAAATGCATCTTCAATCAATTAACTGACTCATTCACACAATTTATTTATTCATATATACGGCACGTTACATGCACACAAGAGGTAACAGGGCACGCATGCAACGCGGACGACACTGCAGGGGCATGGGCGGCCGGGCGCCTAGCAGTTGGGGATGGCCATGCCGCAGGAGGTGACCATTTTGCGGGCACCGGGGTGGTATTTGCCGTAATTAGGGTTTTTCTGGTACTCGCACAGGCATGCCTCTTGCGCTCGCAGGTTGGAGCAGCATGCCGCCGTGGGTTTTGCCCCTTGGATGACCGCTGCCTTACAACTCGCTAGCGCCGCGATGTTGCAGTCTGCTGATGCCCCGCCTGCGCTCGTCGCCACTACCACGGCCAGGGCCAGGGCCACCAGCATCGCCACCGCCTTCGCCATGCCTGCTATATATATATCTCCGCGAGTGAATGAAGGTTATATTCAGATGTGGTGCATGGGAATGAATTGAAGCGTGCTCTGGCTTGGTATTTTATATACATGATGAGTTGCCATACCAAAAGTAGTGTGGACAGCACGATTATTCACTCCCTTCTACTATATTATTATAAGAAAGTTTACTTTAATTAATCTATATCTCTATATCTATCTATAATACTATATCCAAGATATTATCCTATTATATAATATATATTATTAAATATTAAAGTATGGAAATTTCTTTCTTTCGTCAGTCTGTCCCTCACTCCCACCACTCTTCCAGTGATCCAGTCGACCCGCCCCGCGTGGCAGGAATTTGAGGCCTAGCAAGAGCAGACTATGATGGAGCTACAATATCCATTCTAATTTATAGTAGTGTAGTTCACTTGAATCTATCTATACATACATAATCTCTATATCTATATTTGTACTATCTAATATTAAATGGAGAACATTTCTCTTATTCGTCCCTCAGTTTGTCACTCTACTTCTCCATCCATCTCCCACTTCTATCCTTCTTGGTCTGTCACTCTCTTCCCCATCTATCCCTCCAACACAACATCGGTTATTAGCATCACTCATCTATGGCCTATATCTATCTCTCTATATATATCTTTTCTCTTTCTCTTTTTTTAGATAATGAACTCTCTTCTCTATCTCTATCTCTTCTCTTCTCTATCTCTACAACTAAAATGCCTCAGATATCAAAGTCTACCTAGCAGAACCATAGCCTCAAATGTAAGTCTTTCCGGCAGACAAAAACTGCAATGGTTTTGTCAATCACCGTGGCCTCCTCAATTGAGTATCTCAGTTCTCGATTTTCTTAGAAAAAACCGACTTCAATCAATCAATCAACAAAAATCCAAACCTCCTGATCACCATGTCTTGATCAATCAATCAAGAAAACCAGAAACCCCTAATTCACCGTGACTCCTCAATTGCGTGTCTCCCTATCCCCGCTAAAAGGTTCTTGTTTGGTTTTGGTAATTGAGTGACAACCCTAGGTGAACTGATTGTGTTTATGTGCGATATACAGGTGATTAGTCCACAGGTACGTGTGTGAGAGCAACATATGTCATGGAGGTGGAAATGGCTTGGAGATGTTGCAAAGCTCACACATGTGATGATGAAGGAGCTCATTGCACATGAGACATGACATTGAGTCATGTGATCGAGGTGGAGAAGATCAATACATGACTTGGCTTGATGGACCGGTTGCAAGTGTGAAGGACAAGTTGAGTGATGACTTGGCACTGATGGACTGAGGCAACGGTGAAGAGCAAGTAGAGTCAAGATCGATGAACCAATATGATCACGTGGTGATATGGAGTAAATCATATCATTGTTGATCATATTGGTGCATGTGTTGCATCAACATTGTAGGAGATGGAATGGAATGAGCAAGGCAAAGGTATAACCTAGGGCATTTCATTTCACCGGTCATAGGTGATGAGATACAGGCCCGATCTTTCGAGAGGTAGCCGGTAAGTTCGATCTGTGGAGATCTCGACATTGGTGATCCGGCTTCAAATCAGACACGATTCGAACCCTGCAACCGTTACACCACTGCTTCGTTGGTTATCAACCAAGCACAACTTGATTGACCTCGCCAAGAAGGCTTTTCCTGCAAGCGAATCTAAGAGCACAAGCAAGAAGGTAAAACACGCAATCTGAAATTGCAAATATGAATGATGCGAATATCAATAGAGGGTTCAAGAACTCGGTTCCAAAGAACTAATCAACACAGTGGAGGAGATCAAGAACAGGGCCCTGGATCACTGTAAAAGGATTTGTCACCACAGTTACAATGAACGATTCAGTTTCTCAATGGAAAACTAAACTCTAAACAAAACTCAATTGTCTAGCAGTGGCAGCGGCTGTGTTTATAGTCTAAGACTCGACCTAGGGTTGAGGATGGCCAGAGGTTGGGCGCTCACAACTTGGGCTTAAGGCCCGACACGATACATGGCCAAGTTGGCCCAAAAAGGTGATGCAGCACCTTACCGTGGTCACACAGAATGATCCACGGATCTTCTAGAGCTGGGACCAGATCCAAAATGACGGTGTCGTTGTCCCCTTTTCAACGCATCTAAGAACGCCCTATTTCGATATCGTATGAGAGAGTTATGACCGAAACAGTGACGACGTGTCTGCTGAATACGAGGGTGACATGGCAGCTGAGTTGGGGACGAATTGCAATTTGGAGAAGACCATAGCGTCGGTGTGTCCAGCGTGGCGATGTCCTCATCATCCTCCCCTTCTTGAATTGGAGTCGTCCTCGACTCTATCTTGGCGATGTCCTCATCATCCCCTCCTTCTAGAATTGGAGTCGTCCTCGACTTCATCCCATCATCAGCGAACTCCTGCAAAAGGTTAGTGATAGCAGGCAATGCACCAGACATAATAGGTTGCGAAAATATAGTATAACACGGTGCATCAGGATTATCACATAACTCAGCAGTAGCAGAAGTTGTAGCAAGAAAAGTACCTCCTTTTAACTTAATCCCATTATTTTTAGCAATGTCGATTAGAGGTTTATTTTTAATCTCATTAGCATGTTTAATAATATCCGTAGGAGACAAAGCTAGCAATGTAATTTTCTTGTCCTTATGTATGATAGTGTATGTATTAGTTCTACCATGGTGTAAAGCATCATTATCAAATTCCTGTGGGCGACCTAACAAAATGGAACAAGCTTGCATAGGGACAACATCAAAATCAGCAGTATCATGATAAGAGCCTGTGAAAAAGCTAATGCGTGCTAATTTAGTTACCTTAGTCTTACCACTATTATTGAACGATTGAAGTTTATATGGATACGAATGTTGTCGTGTGGTCAAGCCAAGCTTCTCAACCAAATCTGAACTCACCAAGTTATTGCAACTCCCGCTATCAATGATAGTGAGAACACGACAACCCTGCATAATAAAATACATGTGGAACAAATTGTGGTGCTGGATCGTCAGCTCTTCTTCATGTCCCACATGTGTACTCAACACACGCTACGCAAGAAGGCTAGGATAGTCTGCGGTAGCAGCCACGGAGTCAATGATGATGGCCTCCTTGTCTTGATCATCCTCAGTGGAATCTGCATCAATGTTAGCAGCAATGGCTAAATCATCTTCAACATCACTAGTACTTACATATCCATCCTCGGTAGCAATGAAAGCACGACGACTGGGGCAATCCTTCATAACATGTCCCATGCCTTTGCATCGGTGGCAAATGATTTTAGCGCTTGGCGATTGAACTACAACCACGAACACAATCCTAAACCAGCAATAAGACTTGACCACGGACACAAACTCAACAACGCGAATCTGAAACGAAATTGCAAAGGCACAAAGGGTGATAGGATAGCGGAAATTGAAATATTTTTGGGCTTTTTGTGGACTCTAGGTAATGAACAAATATGAATCTAAGGCAAGAATATACCTCGCAGTAAACCTAAAATCTCTGATACCAATTGATGAGATACAGGCCCAATCTTCCGAGAGGTAGCCGGTAAGTTCGATTTGTGGAGATCTCGACGTTGGCAATCCGGCTTCAAATCAGACACGATTCAAACCCTGCAACCGTTACACCACTGCTCCGTTGGTTATCAACCAAGCATAACTTGATTGACCTCGCCAAGAAGGCTTTTCCTACAAGCGAATTGAAGAGCACAAGCAAGAAGGTAAAACACGCAATCTGAAATTGCAAATATGAATGATGCGAATATCAATAGAGAGTTCAAGAACTCGGTTCCAAAGGACTAATCGACACAGTGGAGGAGATCAAGAACAGGGGTCCTGGATCACTGTAAAAGGATTTGTCACCACAGTTACAATGAACGATTCAGTTTCTCAATAGAAAACTAAACTCTAAACAAAACCCAATTATCTAGCAGTGGTGGTAGCTATGTTTATAGTCTAAGACTCGACCTAGGGTTGAGGACGGCCAGGGGTTGGGCGCCCACAACTTGGGCTTAAGGCCCGACACGATACATGGCCAAGTTGGCCCAAATAGGTGACACAGCACCTTGCCGTGGTCACACAGAATGATCTACGGACCTTTTGGAGCTGGGACTAGATCCAAAACGACGGCGTCATCGTCCCCTTTCCAACGCATCCAAGAACGCCCCGTTTCTATGTCGTATGAGAGAGTTATGACCGAAACAGTGACGACGTGTCTACGGAATACGAGGGTGACGTGGCAGGTGAGTTGGGGACGAATTGCAACTTGGAGAAGGCCATAGCGTCGGTGTGTCTAGCGTGGCGATGTCCTCATCAATAGGTGTGTAGAGAAGTTGATGACTGGGTTTGGGATAGATGGTTGTACTATCAAGAGGGGTAAACTTATTTGCATATCGGTTATCTAATGCCACTCGAGTGATCTAACTTTGCATCGTTGCTAGGATCGAGTGGCATGGCAAGTTGAGTGGCTAATCCTTTGAAAAATGATTGTGAAAATGCTAACACACATGCATATAATGGTGTACACTTGGTGGTGTTGGCACAATTGCAAAGGAGAAAGAAGTTAGAGTTGAAATGGATCAACTCGGCGAAGAAACGGAAGTGAAAAGAGGTCACCGTGAGTGACCGGACGCTAGACCTGACGCGCTGGTGCAGCGTCCATCATCGTGTTCTTCACTGGCATGGTGGCACGAGACATGGCATTGACACGTGGCAGCTGGAGGAGGACTAGATGATGGCCTATGTCTGGTTAGGTTCGATCTGACGCGTCATGTCGCTGTTTGGCCGCTCGGGGAACTCTCTGGAGTTGACCTGACGCTGGAGGGGCCGAGGCGATCGGCGCATCCGGTCATCAGCTGGTGGCGCGCGGGGACGCATGACCTGACGCGGGTGGTTCACTGTTCAGTGTCAGGTCATGGAGCAAGCGTCCGGTCGAGTGTTGGCTTCGCACGCGGGGGGGGGGGTGATCTGACGTGGCTCCGTGGGTCAGGTTGTCGGCTTGGTGCGTCCAGTCATCTTGGCCATTGGGGCGCCAAGTTATCGTTGAAGATCGAGCAGCTCCAGTTGAATGCAGAAGGACACGTGGAAGCATCGCGTTGGACCTGCGCGTCTGGTCACCTCGGGTTTTGCCTAGTGAAGGGATAACGGCTCTATCTGGCCTTTGGGCTATAAATAGAGGTGTGCTCAGCCATGGCTATGGTTGAGCACCTAAGGGGACTTTGTGTCCATGCTTGAGAGTGCTTGGGAGCCCTCCAACTTACTTGTGATTGATAGTGTTCATCCGATCGGGTAAGTGAACCATTCTAGTGCGATTGCATCGTGAGGTCACATCGAGTGGCACTAGATGGTCGTCTTGTAAGCCGGTAGGCTTGTTACTCTTGGAGGTTGCCACCTCCTAGACGGCTTGGTGGTGGTCTCCATCGAGCCCACAAGAAGCTTGTGCGGTGCTCCGGAGAAGAGCTTTGTGAGGAGCATTGTGCTCGCCTAGCGGGAGCCGCGAAGAGCAATTCTAGTAAAGCGAGACATGAAGGGTGACAAGTGGTCTGGCCGGGTCAAGTGCTAGAGCTTGTGGTAAGCACTCCATGTGGGAGAGTGTGACTTGAGGGTCACCACTAGCAAGAGGACTGGTGGCAACCTTCGAGCTTGTCTCAACGGGGCCTAGCTTGGTGGCAACCAAGTGAACCTCGGGATAAAAATCATTGTGTCAACCTTGTCATCCCATTGGTTTGTAATTCCCCAACACAAGCTTGTATTTACATTCACTTATATTGTGCTTGTGTAGTTGGTCTTGTAATTAGTTAGCTTGTGTAGCTTAGAAGTAGCTCTTGCATGACTAATTTGGTTTGTGTAACCTTGTTAGCTACATTGCTTAGTTTGTGTAGCTAAGTAATTTGCGCTCTCTAATTTGACATTGGTTGCCTTGTTATTGAGCACTGCTAGTGAGCTTAGGAGCTTTGTGCTTTTGCTTACTAGTTGAGTAGGAGCTCCCCGATGTGCTAAGTACTAGTGCATAGGTTTGTGTGACCTTGCTCTAGAATTGATTAGGTGAGCTCTTGCTAAGCTTGGCACCTTTGTTGCTTAATTAGTATCTTTGCAAGGTGTTAGAGAACTTAGATAGAGGGGTGTAGTCTTGGCTAGACCGATAGTTTTAATTCCACACTTGTTTCGGTTAACCAACGTGATTAAGTTTTAGAAAGGACTATTCACCCTCCTCTAGTCCGCCATCTCGACCCTACACCCTCAAGGCTGCAAAGCCCAAGCGAGCATCGTAAGTCCACATGCCCTTGCTCAGTCGCACTCCTCCCTCTCATCATCTTCTCGCACTTCATCACCAACCTGCCAGCACTCCACCAGGTCTAGGTTTGCGGCACCCGTTCCTCATTTCTCTGCACAACAAAATATGGGAGTCCTTGAAATGCTCAAAGTGAAAGAAATCTTCTTATCACAAAGTAGACATAGCAAACCTTTGGTGCTACAACATGAGATAGAAAAGGGGTAGAAGTATCAGTCTCAAGATGCATAGGGCCAAGTAGAACCTTGGTGTAACAGAACCGACCAATTATACAAAATTAAGTAAGAAAATCACCCGCTGAGGCAGAAAATTTACAAACTTAAGCCCGTATAACCCGGTAGTCTATGAAACCACAAAGGATTTCAAACCAACCAAACATACAAACCAAGATCGTACAAGTTTAGCAGCCACAGTCACATATTACATAAAGTTCGCAACGATAGTTGAATACATCGAAGTTTAGAACATAAGTTATTACAAACCAAGTTTAAATAAAGTAGCGGAAGCAAATAGTTTCATAAAACACACACATCCTTAATTCAAATACAATGCCAGAAGATAGTCACTTTCCATAAAAGCATTAGGTAAGACATACGAATTGACCATTGCCCTTGGTCCTAGTTGTCACCCATCGCCGGATACAGACAGTTGACGCAATAGCTGTAGTACATCTGACCATCTGCAACAACAATGGGAACAACGCCCTGAGTACGAGAAAGTACTCAGCTAGACTTACATGTCTTAAACCAAAATAAAGTGACACCAAGGATTATGCAAGGTTTTCTTCTAGTGGGTTAGCTGACTCATTTGTGAAAAGCGTAAGCTATCCTGACTAAACCATTTTAAGTAATTTGCCTCAGGTTTATTATAACTTATCCATCTAGGTAAGCACCTATACTATAGCAATCACTTGATTAACTGATAACATCCTGTTACCATCCAAATTTAGCATTTCCAACATCATCCATACAACTATAAGTGTTCCATCATCATTACTATGATGCCGTAACAAGTCAAGTGCTCACTATCCAGGAGCGATGGCGATTCGAATCGATTCCTAACCAGCTAGTGATTTATTCCTCACACAAACCACACTCACCGATCAAGTGAGCTATAGATCACCAATGACACTTTCCAAGTAAACGTCGCGGGGTAACAATCATGGACCGCACTACCTAGGGACCGCCCGATTGCCAGGACGCATCTTAGACTCACTCTTCGTGTCCCCGTATAACCCCCTACATCACCAGTCTGCCAATCCGAGTTTACCCCGGCTGTCACACCCGGTAGACAAGGACGGTGTAAGAGAAAAATGGTAAGAATTAGGATAAATTAAAAGATAAGTAGGATAGAAGATGACACTACCCCAATTAACATGGATCGAGCTACTCCTCAAGATTTATACCTTCCGAGCCACCTTTGAAACACGAGAACAAGGACAATACACAAGCAACACATCAAGCACAACAAGCACACATCACATCATCGGTACTACACGTGCTTCTTCAACAATGGTGGTCATCCTAAGGGAAAAGTATGGATGATGAAAGGCCATCGAACTTTTGAAAAAGGTGAGATCAGAAAACTTTTAGTAAAAACAACATAAAACAAAAACCAAGGGAGTAAGAAATAATAGCTCAAAGGAAGCTATCAAGGAGGGGATACAACAGGACAAGGAAGAGGAAATAGTCAAAATCAATGAGTCAAGGGATCACAAAATAGTTTTATAGTAAAATAAGTTTTAAAATACGTCCAGTGCTACTTGGCATACATCCTACAGTCAACACCGCTCTGATACCACTCTGTCACACCCGGTTTTCTAAAGAACAAAACCAGGTTAATCATATATGTGCCCAGGAAGTCCACACATATGTCAGAATGAAAAAGTATCAGAAACAATGTTATTATATAACGTATGCATAGCTATATTAACACTTACATCAGAGTATCACGGAATGGTGACTAAACTTCAGGCTCCATTCTTCTCAGGGACGGCTGACTGGTGGCTCCGTATGCCAAACACTTCTGAAACTCCACTACATCTTTATCCTTCTTCTGAGTAGCACCTTACTACACACTAGAGTGTGGGAAAATAGCAAGAGTGAGTCCATGTCGAACTCAACAAGTATAACACAGGGTTTATGAGGCACAAAAGGTTAGACACTGTTTGACTGCGTTTAGCTTTTAATCATCATATAATTAGCAATTGAGTAGCATCAAGGTATTCCAATTCCCATTAATGAACCAATGATCAATTGTAATAAGGATAATGAATAGCATTAACATGAGCATAATAGTAACAACAATAATTAAACATGGTATAACATTGGTGATCAACTATTCTGTAAGAATCCCCAAGGCCGCTTGTATCCGTGAGCACGGCTAGTATACCAGTTTTTAACTCTGCGCAGAGGTGTACACTTTCACTGTGAGTCATGATTTTCAAATGTGTGGGGAGATCAAACCCAAACACCGGAGAACCATATAAAGCCATTCAAGAATTCGTCTAACAAGTTAGGGCCATTAGATTCACTCGGCAGGCAGATGTAGGAACCCCCTTTTTAAATGGCACAATTCCTTCTCGGCTATACTCATAGACTAGAGGTTGTCCTACACCCAACATGGCAAGCCATTCTTACGCCATTTAAGGTAACCACTAACAAGGTAGAAAAAGATCTCTTGAACAACTAGAGCCAGAGCCATATTGACCTCACAGCTGTACTGTATGTCCCAGTTATCACTTACAGGTAAGTCCTTACGGAGAGAAACCAGAGCATCAAAATAACCCACATGCTCTAGCCCCCTTTTCAACAGTAATAAAATCATCATTAATGGTTGGTTGCTTAATCCATTAATCAAATTACAAGATCATTGTTCATAATTAAGCACTAGCAATAGCTACCCAAATGCATAACCCATAGGTGATAAGGGAACAAGATATCAATAGCTAAGTTATAATCTCTATAGTTGTCAAGGAGGACACATGCATATGTATGATAATTTCAGTGAATAGGATAACAAGGATGGTCCTATGTTATACTTGCTTTAAACTCAAATCTTCTGCTGGTCCAAATCTTCAAAGAATCACTTCTTGATCACCACGTAATAAACCTCACTGACTGGACAAGATCATACATCACCACGCAACATCCATGCAATCAGACACGAAGCAGACAATAGGGCAAAATTAGAACAGTACACCAAGCATAAGAAATAACAAGTGAAAAGGTTTTAAGGAGATCCTACACGTTGCTATGACCACATAGACGCAAAAAGCACACTAATCGGAGCTACGGTCCACACAGACGCGAAAAGCACACTAATCGGAGCTACGGTGAAAAAGGAGCAACTACCGTAAAATTTGTTTTATAGGAGAAAAGAAAACTATAAGTTTTATCTATTTTAATTATACTAAATGAGGTATAAAATATTTTAGAGAATTATCTAAATTGAGTTAAACCATTTATTTATAAATTAGAAAACAGGGTAAAACTAATCTTATTTTATTTAGAAAAGATCAAGTGAAAATCCTATGCTACGGCTTGAACTAAGTAAATTATAATTTAGGAACTAGCAATTAATCATATTAATGTTTATGTATAAAATAACGGAGTATAAAACCTATTTGATTTTAATTATAAAACTAGTTGCATGTATATTAATTAATATTTAACTACATATAGAAAAACATGTGACATACAAAACATTAACACTACTGCAGTACTGCGTAGAGCGTGTCAATACGAATCTAAGGCAACTTGAACGGGTGAAAATGGAATTAAAACGAAGAAACGGTGGATGGCTGCTAGTTATAGGTGGCGTGGCGTATTCCTATAGATTTGTTGCAAGTATCAAAGAGCTTTCGACACCAGGAAGTTGACGACAGCCAAGGTTCTGGAGCTTTGGAAGCAGGGCAGCAGCTCAGCAGCTCGGTGAGGCATAGATGCAGCTAGTTTTTCTTGTTGGGAAAATCTAAATCAAAGGCACGTGATGACTAGTAGGTGATAAAACAGGGGCTAGAGAGAGCAATTCAGGTCAGGTACGTAGGACATGTACCTTCATGGGATGCTCGGGACTTGCAGATTCACGGCAATGAAGATCGAGCATTGGCAAAGGGTGCATAGAAGACCTGCGCTGGCAGCTTGCTCTGTGACTAGGATGCAGGCAAGACTAGATTGGTCGACACTAGAGGATCAGCAAAGGTACAAAACGCTGAGCTTCGAAAGCAAAGTGAACAACTGCAAAAGCTAGGTGACTTACGTGACGGCGAGTTCATCCCGGTAGAGTGATCATTGTCTCTCGCGATCGAGGCCAAGCGAGACAATGAGCTGGCCGGCGGCAAGGCAGCATAGAGACACGGCAGCAGGGCTCTCGGCTGGGCATACTGCGACGGAAAAAAAACAGCGCTCGACATGGATTGCGATAGAAATAATGAGAAGCAAACAAAGGAGAACATAAAGGAATTAAGAGAGAACAAGATGCACCAGGGCGCTGTCCAACCTTCATGATGTTGCTCGGGAGTTTGGACGGCCAAGCGATAGCAAACGAGGAGACCAGGATGATGACGGATCGGCAATGCTGACGCACAAGGGTACCGACGAGATGTTGGAGACGGCGTAGTAGATAAAGAAGAAATTCAATTAACTACCTAGGTATTTCCAAACTAGGGACTCTTCTTACGGTAGTTTTGATGTGTTTTGCCCAAAGGATTGGTACATATATATATGGAGGAAAACTCTCCACCTTCACATCAACTAGCAATATGGTACTAATTGAAGTTGCACTCTCCACCTCTACTAACGGGCCTAATTAATCATCAAAGCCCATTAGTAAATAAATGTATGGGCATTTAAGATTATTGCACATGGGCTTTGGTGGAAAATGAGATATTTCCCATTTTTGGAATTAATTAATTTCGTGGATAAAATAACTCTAGAAAAGTCCAGAATTATTATTTAAGCTGCGAAAAATACTCCAAAAGCTCCAACAACTTGAGAAAAATTCTTAGAGATATTTTAGAACATGAGGAACCCGAATAAAGTATTTGGAGCTCATGATAAAATAATTTAGAGCATCTAAAAATTAGATTATGCTCATAGAAAAGTAGGAACAAATTCTAGAAAAAGCTGAAAAAATTCCCGAGAAGTTTGTAGAGATTGATTGATGGACGAGAAACTGAGAGTAATTTGCGTTACAAAAGAGAAGATTTTTAGGAAGCTCCCGATGAAAACTTAAATGAGAAACAAGAAATATTAATTATAGAAAAAGATAAAGGCATGCCGGAGAAGAAAGATCCACATACTAAACGTATTTTTAATGACTTTGCTCACTTTTAACACACAAGAGTTAACAAGCAAACATCACATCAAATAATAGCCCGTCAAATTAGTTTAGAAAAATTTAAAGATCCTCATTTTTTCATTTTTTTATAACTAATTGATGCTATCATAAACTAAACTTAGGAAATTTTATCCGAATATTAAAACATTTATTTTATTTAGTGTTTCCTATGTACAACTCAAAATAGAAATTTTGGGTGTGACACCGGCCCGAAAAGTGTCACTAGGTTTACGGTCGAAAGGTACTTTATTCGGCTAGCTAAATATGAGGCATGCGTTTAACATGACAAGAGGGACAAGCAACGATCGGTCCTTAACCGACACAGACGGAAAACTACTAGCGCCCCAGAACCCTGTCTAGTTGCCTCCAACTTTTCCGTCCGGTCTCCAATTATCCATCAACACATGGTTATTTTTCCAGGATATCATCCATTCCATAGCTAAAACATTCTAGTAACCACCTATCATTTCAGGTGACCGGAATTCATCGATTGCTACCGGTCTAAGCAGGGCTAAGCAGTATTCGACCCAAAACTTTCGTAGGTAATAATTGGCAAGGATAGTAATATATGCAGCAACGGTTTCACTCAACTCCTATATTTAATGCACAATTTATAGACTCATATAAATAGATAAAGAATTGATTTTGTAAAGTAGGAGACTTAGAGTGCTTCGGGGCTTGCCTCGTTTGAAGGAACTGGGTTGGTGGTCCACACACTCAGGTAGATCCTCTTCTTGCTCGCCTACCTCGGACACCTCCTGTGCCTGAGCTTCTTGTGGTTCGGACCCGGTCTGCTCCTCCTGAACTGCTACTGGCAACTCCTCCTGCGATCCTGTATGATGCAAGTGCATAAGTAACCATGTGAACCATGCGTCAGATGCAGTGGTATGTGATGATCATGATGACATGATATGCAGATGAACACATTGAAACTTATAGTAAAGACTAGGAACAAAACCTTTCTACAAGGTAGTCCACATCATCCAAGAGCAATCACTACGAAACATGTCATCTACTGCATTCTCTTCTCCTAATACTTCTCGTCTACTTTTACACCAACTAACATATAGCCACAACCTAAGTGTTACTACACTTTTACAACACAACCATATTAACTTATCAAGCAACACCACCAAGTGATTTGGTGCTTCAAAGATACACCAAAGCTTTATTATTAAACTAATTATACATAAATAATATTACTTGATATTCAATTTAAACTAGGGTTACAACAGTAACATGTATTTCTGGTGCATAGAAAAATCTATAAAAATTATAGTAACATATTACTATTCAAATTAACCTACCACAAATTTTTCATGGAATTTCGATAAGTAAAACGGCCTACACAAAAATGACAAGCTAAGGCATAAAAGTGAGCATGAAAATACTTTGTATTATGAAAAGTATCAAACAAAAGATTTAGCATTTTTTCTATGTTCTACACAACAAACAATCACTGTACAAAAATTATCATATACATGTTTTATACAAAATTCTCTCTTTAACAAAAATAACAAAATTCAGCCATATTTAGCACTTGAACTAGACATCAATAATTTCCCACGGAAGATGCATGACATACATTTTTCATACAAAGTGCATCATATAAGAAGGCTAACAAGCTTGGAACCATATTTTTCTGAGCTTCCTATGATTTACTATGCATTTCCTAAGAAAACAGCAATTATAATAATTAAATAAAACCCTACACAAAATTATCAAAAATTTGACATGAAATATTTTTAAGTGGTAGATCTAGTGCTAAGAAACACAACAAAATTTGTCTCAATAATTTTGGAGCTAAATTTCTCGAGATATGATTTTTGGAAGCTTTTCACAAATTCTGGAAATCATTTTCTTTTTCTTTTCTGAAAAACCCGAACCCAAAATGCTACGTGTCCCCGGATCTGTGCACTCCAGCTCCTCCCTAGTCGCTGCGAGTGGCCCCGTGACCCCACTTGCCAGCCACAGGGAGAGAGGGATGGGCGCCGGCGGCCACACCTCGCCGGCGGTGAGCCCATTAGCGACGCGGGCAGCACGGGTGTGCTCGGGGCACCGAGCCGCACCGACCGGTGCCCAACTTGGCCAGGTGGCTCACCGGAGCAAGCTCGCCGGCGCGCATGGCGCACGGCGGCTCTTCCTCACTGCGGCCACACCTCTTCGATGCACGGCACAGTGGCCTGAGGAGCGCTGGAGCTCCATCATTGCTAGGCGAAGCTGGTGCGCGCAAAAAGGGAGAAGGAGAGCGAGGGGAGCAGCCCACTCGCGCGGAGCCGAGTGAAGAAGGGCCGGCCAAAATTGGCTCCCTCACCTCGACGAAGGCGGCTGCTGGAGGGAGCACGGGGTGGAGCGGGTCACCTCGGAGCAGTGGCCGCGAAGAATCGGGCGCAGGTGGAGTAGCGGCGGCGTTAGGCAGTGGCGGAGCTCGAAAGGCGGCGGTAATGGCGCGCGGCGGAGCTGCTGCTGCATGAGCGGAGGAGGGCGAAGGAGGAGGAAATGGGGCGAGCGAGGAGGCTGAGCGCGGCGCGGGGCGCTTTGGCGAGCGCGGCGCGGGTGCGGGGGCCACCGAGCGCCACCCAGCGGCCGACGCCGGCGTACGGTCGCCACGGGGCAGCCGCGGCCTGAGCACGGTCGGGCGCCGGTGCGCGGCGCGGACGAACGCGCGAGTGTGAACGCGGGCTGGGCCGGCTTGGCCAGCTGGGCTAGAAGGGAGGCGCCGGCCCGTTAACCCAAAACAGCTTTTTCTTTTCTATTTTCAAATCCAATTATTTTTAAAACAGTTCCAAATTCAAATTTTTGAAGTTGAAAATGGCATTTTCAAGACTTGACCCCAAAATAGAAGTTGTTCAAAATTTAATTCTCTACAACTTTGCTTTAGGGCACATTTTGAAATTCCAAACAGATTTTGAAATGGAGATTCAAAGTCCATTTTGAGTCAAAATTCCCTTTTTCAAAAAAAAATATTTTTAAAAGCACAATTTGGGAAAATTTTGAACACAAAAGTTGCTCCAAAATTTATGCTAAATAATTCTAGGTGATTTGCATTAATGACTAAACATGTTTTAATAGCATACAGGCATGATCATGGCCAAAATTTGTATTTAAACAAGTACATGCAACATTCACGTTTCAATGTCATGTTTCACCTGTTTCAATTCAAGGTTATACTTTCATTACATGCAATAATGAATGCAATATGATGCTCATGCGTGTGATTTGAAATGCTAATGTAATGCTTAACACCCGAGGTGTTACACTTGGCAACCTAAGACTGGATACGGCTAATGATCTCCTTAAGAGACCACATTATGTGGTATTTCCCTCATCCCACATGGAATAAGTACAATTATACCACCCAAAAACATCTACAATATTATTAATCTCAAATCATCTGTCACCTAAAGGTTTAAATTCAAACTAAATTTGAATCTCAAAAGGTGTGCCATAGCCTTATAGGTTGGCCAAATATTAAATCCAAGAAATCTGCAGCTACTTTGTGTAATCACCGAATCTAAATGAATCCAGAGAAAATAAGAAAGAAGACAAATATAGAAATGGTGTTCTCATTTCTTTTCTTACTTACCATGTGGTTATAAAAGCATAGAGTTACTCTTGCTATGGTATGGAGTTATGGACTTCATATAGTGCTCTGCACACCAAAAATAAATGGACAGTCGCATCCCCCGATCTATTTCAGCTTGAGTCAGAGAAGTTATGATCAGCCAAAATAGCAACGTGAAGCTCATTAGCTATCACAAATTATGTCTTTGCCACACCATAGGGGCAAAAAATAGCAAATTGATCAAAGTGTGCATGCAAAATAGAAAATCAGGGTACCATTCATCTTTCTTGCAGTTAGCAAAAAGGAAAATTGATTTCAAATTTTGGTTTCATGTGTATTGTGCTCCTGAATTCACTCATGCATTGATCATCCAATATATATATAGCAATCATAAAAAACATATTACTTGCGGCTGATTTTTTTAAAATTGAGTTTTGTTTAAAAAAACATATTAGTTTCATTATCCACATAATCTCTAATGAGATTAGTGCAGTTTACTTATGTGCCTGAATATCTGCAAAATTGGTCTGCTGAGACTAGAAAAGCATCAGACAATTGTTGCTGGTGGTCATCAGCTCTTACATAAGACAAGTGAGTACTCTGAACCTAAACATAAATAAGTCACTGCTTGATTTTTTTCTGTCATAGCTTAGTAAAATTCAGTAAGTTTGGTTGTTGAGTGCCAAACAAGCTTCATTGAGTTGTGAGATCAATATTTCCTCAACTTCCAGTCTTTCACATCTCCATCTATTTGTTAGATACTGTGGTTGTTGAGTGCCAAACAAGCTTCATTGAGTTGTGAGATCAATATGTCCATGTCTCAACAAAAAGCTACCCAACAGTATCTAACAATAGATGGAGATGTGAAAGACTGGAAGTTGAGGAAATCCCAAACAAATTTATGACAAAACAATGCTCAAATAGATGTGGATCAATAAAACGACAACAGGAATTCTGTCCAAGTATAGTGCAGGACTCAAAGTATCTTTAATTTAGCATATTGTCTATATAGGCATGCAAGTGCAGCTCCTCTGGTATCTGTTCCTAGATCTGTTCCACAAATAACCACTAATCAGTTGCCCTAATCTCATGGGCATGCATTATCATGGCATTATCAAAGTACGCCAGGTGTGCCCAGAAAATTTCCATATGAACACTATGCTTAGAGTTCAAATCAGTTCTAATTTTTTTCTATTTACAACATGTGGAATTTATGGAATCATCATTTCAGAAGCCAACTTTTGTAATACCCATTCATCTCCTCGCATGTATGTATAACACATGTACGATCTGTCTGTTTTGTTGGTTGTTATAATTTATATAATGCTGATATTACTTTTTGAATTTATATTTGACTTTTGCACAGGATGGCCAAAACGATGTGAAATGACTTTGTGATCTAGCTGTTTGATGGATTTTTGCCGGCTCAAAAATCCTCCGTATGCACCGATGTGTTGTACTCGTGCACGCTAGCTATAGTGTACACGAACGAAATGAAAATAGTACATGCTGCGTACACGCGCGTGTATAAGGAAGCTAGTTACAAAGATTGGGACGTTGCATGTGCACGTGCACGTAATGACTCGTCCATGTTAGGCAAGTTGTATACGGATACGACTTGAACCGGCCGTATGGCTTGTACGTGTGCCGGACTGCCTCGTATATCACCGCGGTACGCCGGTTTGGCCCATGGAGTGGCGCCAGCTCGAAGGCCCAGGACGTGCGGCTAGCGGGCTAATGACTTGATCAATACGAGCATTAGAAAACACAAGATACGTACGAGAATTCATCCAACCAATCAGAGGCTTCTAGAAGGAAGCTCTCCAGATGGATAAATGACGCTAACCATATCTCGCACGTGAAGAAAAGGACGGCCCCGTATATCTCGCGCAAGCTAACAAACTTCTGGCGGCGTGCGTGTGCAGCAAAGAGTCCGCTCCCTACCCTAGTTGTTGCCTATATAAAGGAGCCTGGGAGTCCACGAGAGGGGCTAGTCACAATTCCCATCCACGTCTACGGAGGGCAACGCCGCCGCTAGCTGCCTCTTCGTCCAAGCGCACGACGCCCGGCCAGTCCCGTGTACGTGCATGTACATCCACGAAGAGCAGCGCGCCGCCAGCAACCAGCCTCTTCGTCGACGCCCGGCCGGTGGCGGGTGCGAGCGTCGTCCAGCAGCCAGCCAGAAGCCGCCGGCGTCTTCATCCGATCCAGCAACCAGCCGGAGAGAAGCTAGCAAGGGAGATGTCGTCCGCAACGGCGTCCATGGGTGAGAAACCAATCTAATCTAATGCTTTCGTGTTGTCTTGTTTATGCATGCATGCATGGGAGCCGCTCTACTACTCCGACGCCGCCTGCACCACGACTTGCCCCGTACACGCACAAGTCTGTTCTGCGGCCTCCGTCCGAGGTGACTTGAAGCCGAGATGCTTGCATGGTGCACGTACCCGTGCCCAGGACATATGCATCTACGTACAAACAAGGGAGATGCAAGCAGTGCAAGTCTTCCTCAACTCTCGAAGATTCAAGTCTTCCTCGACCACTACAAGATCAACCACGCCGACTCGAGGTCTTCATTGACTACTACGAGTTCAACCCCGCCGGCCAAGTTCCACGGCGTACCCACGACGACGCTGCTGAGGAGTCCGAAGCGATCCAAGCTACACCAACCATGCAAGTGCAACCACGACTACACTACGTGCCGTTCGACACCGACGAGGCGAACGACACGGGCGGGCGAAGCTGATGATCCAGCTCTGCTACACCGGCTCATGGACCGACGAGGCCATCACGCCGATGCCATCTACATCTACACCAACACACAAGCATGGAGACATGAAGCGAAGATTGAAGACGACGACCACAGCAGCAGAATCGGAGGTACTCTGTGAGCCTGACTCACCGGGGTAATTAACTGGGAGCTTTCCGAGGCCCCAGGAACCAGGAGACCACGACGCCTAGTCAGATCGCCGCCAGCCGGCCATAGCGCGCGCATCTACGAGAGCTTGTATTTATTAACTCGTGATGATTAATAAAATACTTGTTCTCTTGTTATCTCTGTGTACTCAGTACACTGGCACGCCCGCACTTGTTCCACTTGAGACACAGCCTGCGGCGGGGTGTTTTTTTGGTGTCCAAACAAATTGGCACGCCCGGTGGGACCCGGTTCTCCTCCCATCTCTGCTGCATTGTGGTCGTCGGATTTGTCTTCGCCTCTCCTCCAACAAGCACAGCATGTTGCACGACTGCATGACGGTCCCCAAGTTGGAGCTGTCTTAATGAATGGTCCCCTTCTTACAGGAGGACCATCCGACGCTGCAACTACCGAGGAGCCGAGCCTGATTCAAATCGGGCAATTCATGGTGCCGATCTTCGGACAGGCGGGAGGACTACATGGAGTTGCTGACGTCAACCCGGCGTTCCCCATGGCGTTCCAGAAGACTTGTCCCGTGGCGGTCCAGAAGGAAGTTGGAGGAGCACGCAACGCCGTCGACGACGAGACCCCGATCTTGATCTCCTTCGGCACACACCCTCCAGTCGTGGTCTTCGAGCACGGCGACAAGACCTACCTCCACCAGACGCAAGACCCGGCGTCGTTCCAGAGGCTCGAGTCGAAGAAGGCGCTGAAGCGAGCCTTCGCCAAGTCCAGGAAGGAGCGTCGCGACCTCATGCTGGAAGCTCGCGCCCTCCTGAAGAAGTCCACCATCGCGGAGGTCAAGGGAGACATCCATACCGCACAACAGCTACGTTCCAAGGCGAACAACAGGCGTGCAAGGCATGCAACCTTGCAACACCTGACGATGCCGGCGGCGCAAGACATGTCCGTTCCACCTGTGGAACATACGGACGTGGAGCTTCTGGAGGCCCTGGAAGCTGTCTCCGCCAACCTGCGTCGACAGATGACGTATGCTCGCCATGCGTCAAGCCCACACCCACTACGCAACTACAGGAGGAAGTACCGCAAGGTACAACAGCTCCATCAATAGGTTAGCGCTCGCATTGCGCGGAGCGCTATCCCCGAGGAGGACTGGTCTCTGGACGTGAGAGACCTCAGCCATAGGGTGTTCACCTACCCCAGCATTGCAGAGCCGCCGTACAACTTGTTCCCTGACGGGTGGGCATATGAACCTACCAAGATCAAGGAGTTAGTGAGACGCACGATCATGCGGGAGTACTAGAAGAAGCGTCGCTCGAACAAGCAACATTGCTTCTCCGGCCCGACTCACATCATCGACAACAGGATCCCAATCCAACCGACTAGATGGGTCTCCTGTCTACACACGTCAGCAACCAACGGCGCACCCTCGACTGGTGCCAATAGGTTTGCTCCTTTGCAAACCCAGGAGTCTACACCTCAAGATGGAGGCGTGCGAGAGGAGATCCGCCGTCTACAAGACCAGGTTGCCCAACTCGGGAGAAGGCTTCAAGATGCACCAGAGTCTTCCTCGGCTCGATTTAGGAGCGGGGCGGAGAGACGCGCGCCAAGCCATCATCCCCAACATGAGCGCCAGACCTTGGCGCCACGCCGTAGGTCTCCACCACCTGCGCATCGAGGATACATGGCTCCGCCTCCACGACGAAACATGTGGGCGAGGCGTAACGACTATGCTGCACCCCCTCGCGAAGCCCAACAACGACGCACCAATGGAGCTCCAGAAGTTGGAAGGCTTCCCCCGGCTCCAGTTTCTCCTCCACGTCAAGTCCTGATGTTCAGGCGGCGAGAGGAGAACGCTTCAACCAATCCTCCACAACCAGGCAGGCCGGTGGTTCCTCCAGCATCACGAGCTCCACCACAAGCTCGACACGTGCCCACGGAGAACCAACGCAAGCGTGAAAGGCGGCGAAGGAATCGCCAAGCGTTGTACCGTGAGCTTGAAGAACTAGTGCTTAAGCACACTCAAGTCCGCATCCACGCCGATGGAGAAGTTTGTGAGGAGGACGGGAGAATCATGTTCCGCATCTCCCCTACTCTGGAAGGTGATGAGAGGTACAACTACCTCCTCAAGCGCTTAACCCCGAAGCCCCGGAAGGTGCGAAGCGCCAAGGCGGAAGGGAAAGAGGCCGCTTCTATTCAGAAGCCCCCCTTGACCATCCTGAAGAGATCACAGGAGGCTACTCCAAGCATAGCTTCCACAGGTAGCTCGAGCGGAACGTCCTCAGGATCAGCAACCCCTATGGAAGGTGTCGAGAAGGCGCTGCCTACACAAGAAGGTGGACCTCCACTCCAAGAACAAGACGACGACACCTCTGCAAGGGGTGAGAAAGGTTCTCCAAGAACCGAAACTCCCCTTCACAAGGAGAAGGTACCGGGGGCAACTGAGACGGATGTTGTCATGTGCACTACACTGACGACACATTCAGGAGGCGAGCCTGAAGAAACTTGGGTCCCGCCTCCAGTGACCCATGACTTCACCTACCCTTCTGACGAGGAGATCCTAGTGAACCCAAGGGTGAACTTCACCAAGACGTCGGCTCCTTGTCTTCCCGTAACTGAGGGGAGGAATGCGCTATCAGAGGGCGATCAGGCGCTGGCATCGGACGTATCTCCGAGGCGCTACACCGACATCTCGTCGCGACTTCCACAAGACCCTGATGAGCTGCAACAAATCACGGACCGAGCTGGAGCTAGCACTCGGCTTAAGTCCATGGCGGAACAAAAGGCGAGGCGCGACACGATCAATGAGGAGAAAGAATTTTCGGGCCCCTACACCGATAATTCTGACTCCGAATCTTCTGCGTCACTAGAAGTGCATTCCACAATGCCTCTCTTCGACAACCTCGCACGTTCCATCCCATCAGATGGGGAGGCTAACATCGATGACTTCAACACCGCGCCAGCACACATGGCGGGGGAGGACATCGCCCAAAGAACAACCCTGGAAGAACAAGTGCAAGCACAGGCTGCTGTGATCAGGGAGCTGTCAACAAAGTTCGACCAACTCGTTGAGCTAGTGACGGCTAGAGTACAAGAGGCGCCACATGACGGGGAGCGCCAGGCTAATGAAGACCCGCAACTCGAAGAAGTAGAGGGTATAGCAAGTGCACGCCCTCCTCCGTTGCGGAACATCTCTGCTTCGGCAAATGAAGGACCACAACCATCGACGCTAAAAGACTATCACGACATAGTCGAAGACATGGTGACCAAGAAGCTACGGCAGATGGCGAACGACCAAGCGCCACACTCACTTGAAGGCGACTTGGAGAAGCCGTACGAAGCTTGGCACGACCTTGTGCCTTTCCCTACAGGATGGCGCCCTCCAAAGTTCTGTCAATTCGATGGGACTGGCGACGCGAAGGAGCACATCGCTTACTTTGAGGCGGCGTGCGGCGACACGGCTAACAACTCGTCGTTGCTACTACGCCAATTCTCCGGATCCCTGACTGGTGCGGCGTTCCATTGGTACAGCCGGCTGCCCGTGGGGTCTATTAGCAACTGGACGGGCATGAAGAGCGTGTTCAAGAAACACTTCGTCGCCATGAAGAGGGACATCTCCATCGTCGAGTTGTCCCAAGTCAAGCAACGACGTGAGGAAGCCATCGACGACTACATCATCCGGTTCCGAGATAGCTTCGTACGGTTGGCGAGGGATATGCACCTCGAAGATGCGATCGGAATGTGCATTCATGGAATGTTGCAACACTGGTCGCTCGAAGTTTCTCGGCGAGAGCCCAAGACGTTCAGTGATCTGAGCTCTGCTGTGGCTGCCACCAAGATAGAGTTCGAGAAGTCACCTCAAATCATGGAGCTCTACAAGAACGCGAGCGCCCTCGACCCCGCCAAGCGGTTTAGCACGACTGCGAAGCCCAATAATGCTGGGGGCAAGGTGAAGGTTCAAGCGGAGGCTAACGCGGCAAGGGTCTTCGTCAACACTCTTCAAGCCCAAGTGCCTACTTTTGGCGCTAGGAACGAGCAAGGAGGGAGGAGAACGCGCCTTCAAGAACTTCTCCAGAAGCAGTACATCTTCAAGCGCGAGCTGGTGAAGGACATGTTTGGGCAGCTGATGGACCATGGAGCGCTCAACCTTCCTGAACCACGACGACCGGACCAGGTACATATGGATAACAACCCCTTGTACTGTCCGTTTCACAGGTACCTGGGTCATACGATCGAGGATTGTATCACCTTCAAGGAGTGGCTTGAGAAGGCCATCAAGGAGAAAAGGATCAACCTAGATCCTGATGCTGTCAACCCCGACTACCGCGCCGTCAACATGGTGGTGGTGGCAACGCCCTCTTCCCCAAGACAAGGTGGAGAAGAAGACGAAGGATCATGGGTGCCGTTAGCGCAGGTGGAGGAGCGACTCTCCCGCATGGCGCTCCAGGAGGCTCCGACCACAGTGATGGAGGCCCCAAGGACCGCCCAAGGGGAAGCATGGACCAAGGTGCAACGTCGACGGCGATCAAATGGGCGTCCCCCTCGACATCCTGGCACAATCGCGTCTCCACGTGCTACTTCAACACCAAGGCAGCCGGACCCAAGTCGGAGGCGCCTACCACCACGGTTCGTCCCCAAGGCGGAAGGAGATGCGCCCTTCCCTCGTGCAGGCCGCATACATGCTACCTTGGCAGAATACTTGCCCAAAGGCTGGGGGCAGGCGCCAAGTGAAGAAACCAAGGAGGTGCAAGGAGAGTCGAGCTCTGCCTCGACCTCGAACATGGCAACATGCAACGCCACTACCACTAGCATCAACGACGGAGGCTCGGACTACCAAAGCCTACTCACGCCTAGGGAGCAAGAAGAGTTCAGCGGCGACGTTGAGCAAGCAGATGCCCTGGCGGAGGTCGACAACATGAACTTGAGAAGTGGGAGACTTCTCAAAGATCTACCCCAAGCCAAGCAACCAAAAGCAGGCAAGCCCATAAATGAAGATGCCCCGCCACCGGGAGCACTCGAGGCGCCAAAAAAGAAGGGAATCGAAGACATCGACTACAACGTTGTCTCCCACTTGAAGCGGATCCCTGCACTTCTGAGTGTCTATGATGCTCTCATGCTAGTGCCCGATCTCCGAGAAGCCCTTGTGAAGGCGCTGACAGAACCGGAGCTCTACGAGGTGGTCATGGCTAAGCATCGCCTCGTCAACAACCCGTTGTACGTGAATGAGATCACCTTCGACGAGGAAGACGAGATGATAGAAGACGGTGACCACAATCGTCCACTATACGTCGAGGGGAACATAGGGGCCACACACCTCCGTTGAATCCTCATCGACCCAGGGTCTGCTGTGAACATCCTACCCCTACGAAGTTTAACACGGGCTGGCTTCGCAGTGGAAGACTTGGAGCAGACGGACGTCATCATCTGCGGCTTCGACAACTCCGGGAAGGCGACTTTAGGCGCTCTCACCGTGAAGATCCAGATGGCTACGTTCAGCTTCAAGGTGCGATTCTACGTCATCGACGCCAACACGTCATACTCCGCGCTTCTGGGGAGGCCGTGGATCCACAAGTATCGGGTGGTGCCGTCTACACTGCACCAATGCTTGAAGTTCCTCGACGGGGACAAGACGCAACAACGCATCATCGGCAACATGACGCCATACACTGTACAAGAGGCATACCATGCCGATGCCAAGTACTACTTCCCTGTGGAGGAGTACAAGCATCAGCTTGGTCGAGTTGCACCTGCGGCGGACATTGTACTGAAGCCGGGCACTACATCAACACCCGAAGTGAAGGCCCTCATCATGCCATGCTCGACGTCCAAGCGAAGGACGTCCCCAAGATCCAGGAGAACCAGGCAAGAGGCGTGTGCTATCCCCTCGACGTCCATGACTACTCCATTGTTAAAGGTGGGAGTATCTACCTCAACACCCCTCACACTAAGGCCCACACGAAGGCCCTTATTGACATTCGGCTCCTTATCCAAGGAGGTTTTGTCAACTAAGGAGTATTCCAAGCCTGGTACCTTAACCATTGGAGGTCCCACGACCGTACAAGGGGGTGGCAACTTACTTGCGATGAGCAAAGATGTGCCGTCGAGTTCTACCTCTCAGACGTCGACAAGCCAAGCCGCGACGACTCACGAAGGAGTTGTGATGAAGAGGGTTGCTGAGATAGAAGAAGTGGCAAAGAGTGCTGCGTGCATGCAGATCATTGTACATATCGACAACTAATGAGTTGGAAGTATGGACAATTCCAGGGCACTCTTCTACACCTCGCACTGTCTTCTATAAAGTGCCGCAAGTACAACCTTGTGATGTTGTACTTGAGCTCGCTGACACTAATCGTAATGCAGGCGAGGCACTGACGACCATGAAGGCTGAGCCTAGGATGGCTCGCCTGCTAGAGAAGGCTGGGATCACACTCGGTCCGAACAACAGGATGCCGCCGCCGCCAGCTGTATGCGAGCAATGGTGGAGTCAAGCGGAGGCCCTCATCAAGGCAAAGAACAAGGCGCAACCCAAATACGGACTTGGATATCGCCGCATCAACAATTTCGATGAGGGAGAAGGCCCGATCAACTCCAACGTCGTCGACTGCTTCACCATCTCAACCACCTCGGGAGACGAAGCCGGCTGCTCGTACACTACACGACGTCGACAACACCTCGTCGAAGCAGAAGCGGCTGAAGAAGGCGAGGAGTTGGATGCTACGCCAGCACCTCAAGAACTCGAAGATGGAGGGCAACCTACCGTCGACGAACTCGTCCAAATCAACTTGGGGACGGAGGATGATCCGCGACCTACTTTTGTCAGCGCCTCGCTCACGGAGGAGGAGCGAGAAGACTACAGAAGCTTCCTGATGGAGTACAAGGATTGCTTCGCATGGAATTACAAGGAGATGCCGGGGTTGGATCCCCGTATTGCCAGTCACAAGCTGGCAATTGATCTACAATTTCGTCCCATGAAGCAAGCACCTCGATGCCTACGACCTGAGTTTCAAGACCAGGTCATAAGGGAGGTCGATAAGATGATCACCGCAGGGTTCATCAAAGAGATACAATACCCTCGCTGGCTCGCCAACATCGTCCCGGTGGAGAAGAAGAATGGGCAAGTTCGAGTCTGCGTTGATTTTCGCGACTTGAACCGGGCTTGCCCCAAGGATGATTTCCCTCTACCGATCACGGAGATGGTAGTCGATGCTACCACGGGGTTTGACGCCTTGTCCTTCATGGACGGGTCATCTGGCTACAACCAAATAAAGATGGACCCCGTTGACGCATTCGACACCGCCTTCAGAACGCCCAAGGGCAATTTCTACTACACGGTGATGCCCTTCGGACTGAAGAACGCTGGCGCTACCTACCAGCGTGCCATGACGTACATCCTCGGGGACTTGATCCACCACTCCATCGAGTGCTACGTCGACGACATGGTGGTGAAGATGAGAGACCGGAGGAACCATCGAGATGATCTGCAGGTGGTTTTCGAGCGGCTACGCCAACACCAGCTCAAGATGAACCCCCTCAAGTGCGCGTTTGCTGTGCGATCCGACGTCTTCCTCGGCTTCGTCGTGCGAGTACGCGGCATCGAGATCGAGCCAAAGAAGATCACCGCCATCATGTCGATGCCACCTCCCCAAGAACTGAAGGAGTTGAAGTCACTCCAAGGACATCTGGCATACATCCGGCGGTTCATCTCCAACCTGTCCGGGCGCATACAACCCTTCTCCAAGTTGATGAAGAAAGGTGCACCGTTCGTGTGGGATAAGGAGTGCCAAAATTGCTTTGACAACATCAAAAGGTACCTTCTTAACCCTCCTGTGCTGGCTACTCCTGTAAAAGGGCGCCCTCTTATTCTCTATATTACGGTGCAGCCTTACTCACTAGGCGCTCTGCTCGCACAACACAACGACGAAGGCAAAGAGGTGGCGTGCTACTACTTGAGCCGCACCATGGTGGGCGCCGAACACAACTACTCTCCCATCGAGAAGTTATGTTTGGCACTGATCTTTGCCTTGAAAAAGCTAAGGCACTACATGCTGGCGCACGAAGTCCAACTGGTGGCAAGAGCAGATCCAATAAAGTACCTGCTCAGTCAGCCCGTGCTTACAGGGCGACTAGCAAAGTGGGTGCTACTCATGATGGAGTTCGACATCACCTTCGTGCCGCAAAAGGCCGTCAAGGGGCAAGCTTTAGCAGAATTCCTAGCAGCACACCCTGTACCGGACGACTCTCCACTCATCACCGAGCTACCAGACGAGGAGGTCTTCACCGCCGAGCTTGAAGCCCCATGGGAGTTGTACTTCGACGGCGCCTCGCGAACAGAAGTCAACCTCAACGATGCCCCAAGACGGAGAGCTGGAGCTGGGTTGGTGTTCAAGACCCCGCAGGGAGGAGTGATGTACCACTCATTCTCTCTTCTCAAGGAGGAGTGCTCTAACAATGAAGCGGAGTACGAGGCGCTCATCTTCGGTCTCCTCCTAGCGTTTTCCATGGAGGTATGTTCTTTACGAGTCTATGGGGACTCTCAGCTCATTGTTCGTCAAGTCAATGGCGTCTATGAAGTCCGTAAACCGGAGCTCATGCCATATTGTGAGGCAGCCCGTAAACTCATGACCAAATTCAAGGATATTGAAATTATTCATGTCCCGCGAAGCAGGAATGCTCCAGCTGATGCTTTGGCAAAGCTTGCAGCAGCGCTCGCCCTCCCCGAGGGCAAGCCCGCGCAGGTCACTGTCGAGGAGAGGTGGCTCCTTCCCACCGTTTTGGAGCTCGTCCCAGAGGAGTATGAAGTTAACGTCGTCACTGCGTGTGCCGTTGAAGATGGCGACTGGCGTAAGCCCTTCCTCGACTACTTCAAGCATGGCGCTCTCCCCGACGATGCGGCGAAGAGGTGTCAACTACAACGACGGCTCCCCTCGTACATCTACAAGGGAGGCGTGCTCTATAGGCGTGCCTACGGACAAGAGGTACTCCTTCGATGCATCAACCAACAAGAAGCTAATGAGGTCCTGAAGGAGGTGCACCACGGAGTTTGCGGTGGGCACCAGAGCGGACCAAAGATGTACCACAGCATCCGCTTAGCTGGGTACTACTAGCCGAGCATCATGACGGATTGCCTGAAAGTGGCGAAGAGGTGTCATGGTTGCCAAATCCATGGAAACTTCAAACACCTGCCGCCAGTTCCTCTTCACCCGACGGTCCCGGCGTGGCCGTTCGATGCTTGGGGCATGGATGTCATCGGCCCCATCGACCCTCCATCTTCTGGAGTTCATCGCTTCATCCTTGCAGCAACAGACTACTTCTCCAAGTGGGCAAAAGCAGTACCACTGCGCGAGGTCAAGAGCGCGAACGCCATCAACTTTCTGGAGCGGCACATCATATACCGCTTCGGAATTCCACATCGGATCACCTCCGATAATGCCAAGGCGTTCAAGTCGAGCAAGATGCACCAGTTCATGGAAAAATATAAAATCAAGTGGAATTATTCTACTGGATATTATCCCCAAGCAAACGGGATGATAGAGGCGTTCAACAAAACCCTCGGTAAAATACTGAAGAAGACGGTGCACAGGCATAAAAGAGATTGGCATGACCGTCTCTATGAAGCGCTAGGGCGTACCGTGTCACGGTCCGTACCCCAACTCAAGCCACCCCATACTCTCTTGTGTACGGGTGTGAAGCAGTCTTGCCTTTAGAAATTCAGCTACCATCTCTACGTGTAGCTATTCATGATGGTCTTACTCAAGACGAACAGGTCCAGCTGCGGTTCCAGGAGCTTGACGCCTTGGAGGAAGGACGTCTCCACGCTGTACAAGCATTGGAGCTGTATCGCCAGAACATGACAAGGGCCTACGATAAGCTCGTCAAGAGGCACGTCTTCAGGAGAGGCGAGCTGGTGCTCGTGCTTCGACGCCCCATTGTCGTCACCCACAAGATGAAAGGAAAATTCGAGCCCAAGTGGGAAGGACCGTACGTCATCGAGCAAGCCTACGACGGGGGCGCCTACCAGCTGGTCGACCAACACGGAGTCCGACCCATGCCACCGGTCAACGGGAGGTTCTTAAAAAAATACTTTGCATAAAAAATCCTTTCTTTTGATTTTTTTACCTCTCCGTGAGATGACCACGTGCATTTTCTATTGCATGGTTCGGTCGTCTCTCCATGGAGAGAAAACAAAAAAAAACCAAGGCTCTCCCTACCAGGCTACAGCTGCAGCGGAGGATCTGACGACTTTGGGGCCTTTCCAGAAGGTCCGGGGCGACAACCTGGTGGGCGGATTTTGCGACAAGCCACCATTGCACGGAACACACGACAGACGCCGAACACGTTTCCGCTGGGGGCAGTGGGAAGATGACTCGAGTCACTCCTAAGCAGCGAGGCGACCACGCCGCTCGCGCTTCCTGACATGAAGCGGCACACTCTCTGGGGAAGACCGTAGAAAAAGAGCAAGAAAGGGCTACCTGGTGCAACACAAGTTCCACCAAGTGTGAAGCCACTTGCCACCCTGGAAGGTGACAACAAGGGACCAAAAGATTCAAGGCCAGCGAGGATTCATCTAGGCACACAAAGGTGAATGGCTATCTTCCAAGTTCCACCGATGCTGAAAAAGAAAAAAAAGGGGCAAAAAAAAATGGTCTCCAAAGAAGTGACCGAGTTCATGCCAAACAAGCACAAATCAAGTTCAAGTGTCAAGCTTAGCATCCAACGGAAGGCGGAGGTAGTCATTCGCTGTCCTCGGCAAAAGTGATGGCAAATTCCAAAGCCGTTACCCAAAACTCAACACCAACTCAGCCATACCTACGCCTCTATGTTAGAGAGAGCGAGTAAGCTATGGTTCAACTCAAAGCAAGGGAGTCTCAAGCAAGAATTCCCTGGTGGAGACGTCAAAGCAGAAGTCTACACACTCAAGCACACAACGGGGTAAAATCGTTGGAGTCGTTCCACCATGGTTACGCAACGTGCCTAATGGTCATGCCCCCTGGCTGTCTTATCCCGAGCTGCTCATATAGCTAACGCCGATGGGAGAGCCAACATTTTTTTAAAAAAAATTACTCCAAACATGTCTTTGTTCTCATGACGGTTTGCTCCTTTACCATGATATCATTATAATCATGACTGGTTCACGTACAATGGGCCAGTCTTGTTTTTTTTGTAGTGTTGCAGGTCCATCGTTGCACTACAACTGGGAACAGTGCGATGCCAGTGCGGTTAGCGTCAAGCTGCGAAACCCTTCGGTCCGATCGGCTAGCACCACACCATACAACGGTCGCGGTCGGATTGATAAACCACAACTCCGGGAACAGTGCGATGCACCAGTGCGGTTCGCATCAAGCTGTGAAACCCTTCAACCCGGCAGGCACACAAAGTGGCGTCGGGTTGATAAAACTTCTTTGTCGAGTGGAACCACCTGTGCACCACAAGGCGAAGATGATTCAAGGGCGTCCGAGTGGCCGTCGCCACAACACGGACCCGATGGACGTTCTCATTGGCCAACGCCGCAACACGGCCCCAATGAAGCCCTACATTCTCGTTGGCCAACGCCGCAACACGGCCCCGACGAAGCTTCCACGACTTTCTGATGGCCAATGCCGAAACACGGCCCCAACAAAAGTCTACACCAGCACTTGGAGGCAGCGCAACGCCACCAAGGTTTGTTTTTTTGTTTTGTTTTGTTTTTGTTTTTGTTTTCTTTTCCTTCTTTGTTTTTTTCCTTTTCTCCCTCTTCTCTTTTGCTTTGTTTTTCTTTGGTCCCCCTCTATTGCTTTGGCTACGCCAAGGACCAGGGGAGCATCCGCAACAGGATGGCCCTTCACCAATGGGAATCAACGTTGTCGCGACCCGGCGGCGACGCACATGAAGATTTCCCATGGAGGATCCAGCTTGCACCAGCCATACTGCGGCTTACGACCCTGAAGGCACGAAGTCGTAGTGGAAAACTACACTTAGCACGAGCTAAGAATGAACGAATGTAACCCTGTGTACTAGTTCTTGTATACGCGGTAACAAGTTAGTTGTAAATTAGCTCTGGTAAGACTCTGTTGAAAGAGTCTCCCAACATGTACTCATGTCTCTTGTACTGTTGAGAAGCAATGAAAAAAAATAATAATAGAAAAGTGTTGTCTCAGGTTGTACGCTTTTATGCCAAGTGATTAATCAAAGCGTACAGACGAGCTCTGTACAAGTCGTGTGCATGTTTATACGTGTGTATCAATTCTCAGGCTTCATGCTGATCGTGAGCCAAGATAAAGTGCTATGTTGCTAACACGGTGACTCGATCATATAGTGGCTCAATACAAATGAAAAGCAAACGCCCTGCGAGTAGTGATGCCGTACTTGCAAGTTTGCATGGATACAATTGTTGAAGGCAACGCGGCCACAGATCGGGAGGACATGCCCAGGCGGTGCCGCGGCGGTGTCGCCTCCAGATTATGCACCATCTCTGAAGGATTCCTGGTGCTGGCCCTTGTCAGCCCCGTTGGGCGCACGTCTCTGCTGCTCCGGTTCTACGGAGGGCGCCGTGCTGACAACCGCCCATGCCTGGAGGAAACAGCGGCGGGAAAATCCCTGTTCACCGTCGCCGGCCAACTGCAAGACGAAGGCAGCCATACGTGCCATTGTACGACTTTGAGCGAGCGTGACGTCGCGCCGGCATCATGGTCATGGCACGACAACACTCCCCGTACTAATTTTCTTCATGCCACTGGCCAGAAGCATGGAGAAGATGGTGCACTGATATGCCGTTGCACCGTTGAGAGCCTCTGCTGGTCCTTGAGAACTTAAGCGACGAGCTGTGAGGTGAGGTTCGCCTATCAACGTTCTGGCAAAAGAGTCACAGCCATGCAGGCAAGTTGAGCTAGTAATTTGGGTACAAGTACGTGATGCCCATATCATGAGTGCACGGCCCCATCTAGAGACATTGTGCCTCGCTAACAACACAGCAAAGGGCCGGCCACCCTCCGTGATAGTGAGCCAATGACTAAAGTGAATTTACTGCAGCGCTACTAGTCATCTGAACTACGTCTGGTAATGGCGCAGGCCGTCAATAGTCATCTCAGCGCTAGCAACTGCGCTGACAGCGGCGGAATTGTATGTAACGATGCTGCGTACAAGCGTGAAAGAAAGTAGAAAGCACAAGCATGCAAGCGCGTGCGTGCGCCTGGAGGCACCCGCAAGGAATAAAGAGGATGCTGTGTTGACTCAACTTAAGGAGATAACTGAAAAAAAGTAAAAGGCGCATGTACCATATAATGCCCAACTTGCTTGAATGAAGGTTCGAATGACATAAATCCTAAAAAATTAAACTACGACTAATCTGCTACGGTGCCATTGTGAGCATGGCTTAATAATAGATGTCTTCATAAGTTGCTTGGGAGCGAGTATGCCAGGATGAACGCCATGTGCTGGGCTAGAGGATCCTCTTCTGCTAGCTCCTGAAGTTCCACCAGATGGGACTTCATGATCTTCTGGTGCTCCTCTATCTGCTCGAGCCTGCCCTCTAGCACTCTGATGTTCCTCTTGCACGCCTCGCTGAGCTTGCGAAGTTCGGCTGTCTTACCAAGGAGCTCTCTGGCACGTGCCCGAGCAAGACGGGCTTTCTCTTCGAGCTCGCTAGCTTCCTTGTCGGCTTTCTGTTGCTCGGCCATGAGTGCAGTGTGTTGCGCCTGCACTTCGTCTTGCTCCTTGGTATAGCCCTCCAGCTTGGTCGTGGCTTGAGAATGAGCTGCGTCTAGCTTGTTGAGGTAATCGCGCCCGTCTTCTGAGATAGTGATCTCCTTCTCTTCAGAAGAAGAGGAAGATTGCATGCCTTCAAGACGCCCGACTAGATCTTGAAGACGGGAAATCACGGTTTCCAAGCATGAAGGTGGCGGCTCCTTGTACGACGCTCCCCAAAAGGCCAAGGTCTGCCTAATACGGCGGGCAACCCGGGCTTTGTCGAGAGGGGTAGACTTCAAGCAGTCCTGGATATCTTTCAGGTCTCCATACACGTCGCGCAGGCTCTCTGGGAGATCAAGGTCTGGAGAGGTATTTGGAGGGAAGGCGAAGCGAAACAGCTCCACTTGACTCTGGAATACCCCGAGCTGGCTCATCAGCTTAAGATGTGCGTTATCCTCTTTCTTGATGAGCCCCAGCTTGGAGAGCGGTATGTGGTCCTGGAGGTCCTTGCCAACTGCAGGCAAGAGAGTATAATAATCAATAGATGAGCATGTGTTGCTATGTACAAGACAGCGTGTATATGCGCTAGCTTGATTACCTTCCGTGGCCGTGTCATTGGCAGGACGTGCAGGCTCACATCCTGATTGAGCTGGTACAACGTCTTGAAGCAATGCTCGCGTGGTGTCGCCTGATAGCACAGGCACCCCATTGCCCGTCGGCAGATTCGAGCTGAGGATATCCGAAGAGGGCGCCGAAGTCGACGACTGGACGGGAGCTGGCGCTGGGGACGGGAGCTGTCGCAGGGGGCAGCGCCGCATCCTTTGGCTGCACCTCAGCTGTAGATTGGCCATTTACCACCTCCGTGGGAACTCCGTAGTCCTGTATGGAGTCCGTGAAAAAGCTAAATACATCTACGGACAAGATTGCATCCCATGGGAAGGTGCTTAAGTCTTCTGTCATCATCGGCTTGACAAGGATACATAAAAAATTACTAAAGCTCCAAAAGAGATGAGAAGAAGTTTATGAACATGTTTACGCTGTCTTTGCACAGCTCGGCCAAAGTAAGAGCGTCAGAATTCATCTCTTTGTTTCCCAAGCAGGTCACGGGAGCGGGAGTAATCTTGCCCTGTGAGAATAACATGACACGGCAACGTTGGCGTGCAAATTTATTAAATATATGTGCACAAAAGTTGTTGTACCTTCAGTGCGGCATCAGATGGCTGCGCAGGCTTAGTATTATCAGCAGAAGCTTGAGGAGGATCCGACTTCGTCAGAGTTCTCCTTTCGGCGCCCTTTGCAGTTTCGCCCTCGACGCCGTCGTCAGCTTTGCGGGTTCTCTTCGCAGGACTCGCCTCCTTGGGTGGTTCTTCTCCACGTGAAGAACCGCCGCCCGCCGCCTTGCGATCTCTTTTGCTGAGGACAGGCGCAGAGAGGGATTTGTCTAATGGCTCCGATGGACGGTCAGTGGGATCGCTTGCGCCATCCTTGCGAAGCTTTCTCTTTGGAGGGACCTCTGGTTGGGGAGAGTCTGAATCTGAGCTGCTGTCATCCAAAACCATCTGAGGGCGACGCCTGCCGTTGCTTTCCAGAGGCTTGCGGAACTCAATTTTGTACTGGTCCGTGGTGTTGCGGGCTCCAGATCTGCTCCTGCGCGAGTTGTCCTGATCGTCGCGGTTGGCAGAGGGCTTCGTGTCGTCGCGACGTGAGGATCCTTCGCCGTCTTGACTTTGGCGCAGCTTGCGCTCGTCCCTGCGCATCAGAGGCTCCTCGCGTTGGTCCTGATTCTTGTGGTCGCTGCGAGGCTTGGCGACGTCTCGACGAGAAATACGCTCATCAGCCAGATCTTCACGGGGCTGCGAGGTGTTCCTATTTCCACGTGTCTTTGGTGCATCTCGACGTGGTGGATCGTCCTCGCGCTCGCCTTGGGATCGCTGGGAACGACGCTGCCTGCCGGACCATTCGCCTACGCGTTCGTCGTTACCACGACCCATCTGCATCAAGATTAAATCGCGTTGTGAAGATCCTAAAGTAACAATGGAGCAGTAACAAGTGCAGCTAATTTGGGGTGCCCGTGTAGAGTTTCCGAGTACTTGGGCTTGGCTTGCTTGCCGGCGTGCGATTGATCTGCTGCAGCGCTGATGACGTGAACTTGTTACAAGGGTGCTGCAGCGTGGACTCGTATGTTACGAATTATGGGAAGCTCGGTACGGTGCATGGATATATATAAGAAAATCCCATACACGTATCTCACGAGTCCGCAGAGAATACGAAATCTCAAGTCCAAGGGAGATATGGCGGCAACTCGTTGTTGCGCCCGGATGACGGTCCAATTCTTTTCACCAAGCTGAGTCCGGATTCACTACGCATCATCCAAACTCAACTTGGTGGGGGGCATTTGTTTGATGGATTTTTGCCGGCTCAAAAATCCTCCGTATGCACCGATGTGTTGTACTCGTGCACGCTAGCTATAGTGTACACGAACGAAATGAAAATAGTACATGCTGTGTACACGCGCGTGTATAAGGAAGCTAGTTACAAAGATTGGGACGTTGCATGTGCACGTGCACGTAATGACTCGTCCATGTTAGGCAAGTTGTATACGGATACGACTTGAACCGGCCGTATGGCTTGTACGTGCGCCGGACTGCCTCGTATATCACCGCGGTACGCCGGTTTGGCCCATGGAGTGGCGCCAGCTCGAAGGCCCAGGACGTGCGGCTAGCGGGCTAATGACTTGATCAATACGAGCATTAGAAAACACAAGATACGTACAAGAATTCATCCAACCAATCAGAGGCTTCTAGAAGGAAGCTCTCCATCGTCGCAAAAAAAAAGAAGGAAGCTCTCCAGATGGATAAATGACGCTAACCATATCTCGCACGTGAAGAAAAGGACGGCCCCGTATATCTCGCGCAAGCTAACAAACTTCTGGCGGCGTGTGTGTGCAGCAAAGAGTCCGCTCCCTACCCTAGTTGTTGCCTATATAAAGGAGCCTGGGAGTCCACGAGAGGGGCTAGTCACAATTCCCATCCACGTCTACGGAGGGCAACGCCGCCGCTAGCTGCCTCTTCGTCCAAGCGCACGACGCCCGGCCAGTCCCGTGTACGTGCATGTACATCCACGAAGAGCAGCGCGCCGCCAGCAACCAGCCTCTTCGTCGACGCCCGGCCGGTGGCGGGTGCGAGCGTCGTCCAGCAGCCAGCCAGAAGCCGCCGGCGTCTTCATCCGATCCAGCAACCAGCCGGAGAGAAGCTAGCAAGGGAGATGTCGTCCGCAACGGCGTCCATGGGTGAGAAACCAATCTAATCTAATGCTTTCGTGTTGTCTTGTTTATGCATGCATGCATGGGAGCCGCTCTACTACTCCGACGCCGCCTGCACCACGACTTGCCCCGTACACGCACAAGTCTGTTCTGCGGCCTCCGTCCGAGGTGACTTGAAGCCGAGATGCTTGCATGGTGCACGTACCCGTGCCCAGGACATATGCATCTACGTACAAACAAGGGAGATGCAAGCAGTGCAAGTCTTCCTCAACTCTCGAAGATTCAAGTCTTCCTCGACCACTACAAGATCAACCACGCCGACTCGAGGTCTTCATTGACTACTACGAGTTCAACCCCGCCGGCCAAGTTCCACGGCGTACCCACGACGACGCTGCTGAGGAGTCCGAAGCGATCCAAGCTACACCAACCATGCAAGTGCAACCACGACTACACTACGTGCCGTTCGACACCGACGAGGCGAACGACACGGGCGGGCGAAGCTGATGATCCAGCTCTGCTACACCGGCTCATGGACCGACGAGGCCATCACGCCGATGTCATCTACATCTACACCAACACACAAGCATGGAGACATGAAGCGAAGATTGAAGACGACGACCACAGCAGCAGAATCGGAGGTACTCTGTGAGCCTGACTCACCGGGGTAATTAACTGGGAGCTTTCCGAGGCCCCAGGAACCAGGAGACCACGACGCTTAGTCAGATCGCCGCCAGCCGGCCATAGCGCGCGCATCTACGAGAGCTTATATTTATTAACTCGTGATGATTAATAAAATACTTGTTCTCTTGTTATCTCTGTGTACTCAGTACACTGGCACGCCCGCACTTGTTCCACTTGAGACACCGCCTGCGGCGGGGTGTTTTTTTGGTGTCCAAACACTAGCTATTGGTTTAAGAAGAAAATTCTAGAACCTTTTCAATTCCTAAAGGATTGCAAAATTTTCTTAGGTGGGTCATAGACAAGAAGTGACAGAATAGCTAACCTGATTGTTTCAACTTCACATCAAAACTTGAGTTACATACATGTTAATTGTCTATCCTTCATGAAGACTTATATAATGTTGATGTTCTGAACATCACGCTCGTAGTATTGCTTTTTTGAAAAGCAGTACAACACACATTTATACAAAAATTATCAGGACGTTATTTTTTCCTGTTACAAAGCACGGACATTTACCTAGTACTATGTATATATACCATGTATGCACTATGAATGAGACATCCAATGCATAAATGCTACATCACATGATGATTATGCATGATCAAGGCTTTAGCAAGTGCTTAACACCTAGGGTACTACATTAATCATGGTTTACTTGTGTTGTGTCACATGTGTTGTCACCTTAAGAAAGCTTATGCAAAGTCACTTAAACATTATCACTATGTGAGCACTTAAGTTCAAAATAGCATGCCATGTACATAAATGAATGAGAAATGCTAATGTTTATGAGATGCACATGGAATGCACATTATCTTTAGCATCCACAAAAATTTTAAGATTGTTTTGAACTCTTTGGAATCTCATTTCACATCAAAATCAATTTTGAGGTATCAATATTTATGATATCAAATAATAAGTATCTTTTTTAGATTTTCCATGAGATATATTTTCATAGTATGTATATCTGAGATCATAAAAGTTAATATTTTTGTCTATATATTTGGACAAATTTTAAATACTTTAATAAAAACGCATCTACAATTTTTTTTTGACCAAGGTACCTCTAAAGGTAATTTTGCCGCGTGGTAGTAGTCTTGTCTTGCTCGCTTCCCCACATTTCCAGTTTTCCACCTATTCTTGTCAAGCATATTAGCTACCCCATAATTATTCCTGTGAAATTTTGAGAAACAAAAATGGCGGTTTCTCTTTTATCCAATCAGTGAAGCTTTGCTGCCCCGACAACCACTTGGTCATGATCAGCAATCTTTTGTCTAGTGACAACACAGGTTGGTCACTTTACTTGTTTTTCCAACAAATCACACCACTAAAATTATTGGACAGTAGGGGCCTTATTGAAAGCGACAACACAAGCTGTGTGCAAAATAACGTACAAAACTTTTCAAGGAAACAGGAGCGCAGCAGTTACTCCTGAACTGCAAGAATAAACATTTAATTTCTTTTTTAAAATATTAAGATCGAGAAGTAGAGTTTTTACATCGACGCGCCGCTCAAGCGCACTAGGCGGGGCTTAGGTTTTACAATGAGCTCATCCCCACCTAGCAGACTAAATAAATTGCGGCTACTCACGCAATAGATAGCCTAACTTAGCTGTGCCAGAGTCGATGCATTGGTCTACGAACTTGATGTGTGCGAGGAGTTGCAGTACCATGCAGGAGGCATTGCGGAAGCATCTTCCGTTTCTCTCTTAACCACAACTCTCACACTACAAGTGCGGTCAAAGAGTCTGCTCCCCGCTTTTTGTCGCTCGTCCAGCGCGCCCGCCATGAGTTCCACCAAGAAAGGAGGGTGTCCTTGCCCACTTGGAAAGTGTCTGCACCAAGTGCCACCAGGATGTTTCACCAAATCTGCCTGGAGAAGGAACACAACTCTACGATATGGTCGATCGTCTCTTGCTCCTGGTTGCATAGGAAGCAGTGATCAAGTGCACCGAGGCTGTGCCGTGTCCGTCAGTCTACAATCCAATGTCTTCAGCTTACCGTGAGCCAAAGGAAAATTTTGACTCGTAGCGGGGTCCAGGTAGCCCAGATCCTCTTGCATCCAGGGATGGGGTGCGAGGCCGAGTGGAGTGCTCTGGAGGCCGACCTTGAAGAGTATGTGATGTCTGCAGTCCACCTCCAGACCATGGTGTCCTCCACATCGTTTAGATGTACTTCTCGCACTCGGTCCCAAACGTGCAGGTACTCCTTAATCGCAGGTGCGGTCAGGCCACCGGTAGTCCAGTTGGGTAGGGCGGAGGAGACTATGGCCGTGTGAATGTAGCGACGGTCGACGAGTCTGGTGAGGGAGGGCGCTAATTTCTTTTGAGAAAACGCCTTGCATTGGGTTTGTGCATGCTCAAGTCTCATATGATCACAGTTCAGTACCTGGCAACCACAAATTAGATGATGAGTTACCATGGATCTTAAGCCTTACAATGATGACAGTGACACTAGACGATTTCCTGCCCTCTGAGTAGAAAGAAGAAAGGATGCTAACAGGCTAGACTGACCATGTGAGATTATTTGTATGAACAAAATGCTTCCAACTCTTCAGTGGCCTGTTTTGGGTATGAATGAATTAAGCCTGTTGGGCCTAAATCTTGGGCTACTTTTTTTTTAGGGAAAACTCGTAGTCCATGCTACTGAGTACTGGACATGACGGTACAGGCTAACAACGAAGCCACTGTTTGCCTAAATGGCCGTCAGCTCGTTTAAACACAATTTTAATTCTAATATTTCAAAAAACCAATTTTATTTCTAATACTGTAATACTTTATATAGGTGACCTACTATTTGCCGTTTGGGTGTTTACTATTTAAGTCAACACTAAATAATGCAGATGTCCTTGCTAAAATGTTTGTATTTAGGCATTACTGTACTTCAGACGGGACTAGCGCCCAGATGTGCGGACGGATAGCTCCCGCGCCCGACGCACGCAGCCCCCTCGTCCCACGCCCATCCCGCCTCGGAGGCAGCGTTCGTTCAGACGGAGCTCCCACACCACGCACACAGCTCCCTTGCTCCGCGCCCTTGCCCGAAGGCGGCGTCCGTCTAGACGGAGCTCCTGCGCCTGCGCCTGCGCCCAACACATGCAGCTCCCTTACCTCGTGCCCATCCCACTCCCCATCCCGCCCAATGTGCTGCGCCCGCCCTCATCCCGCCCGATCCGCCGCGGCATCGCGTCCCTGTCGCTCCTGTGTCTGCGGCCTCCATCTTCGCTACACCAGGGAGTCACAGCAGCTGGACCACCGAGGGCTTGGGCTTCTTCTACACCTACATCTAGATCTACCTTTGCAACACTCAGATAAAACCATTACAACACAGATGAAATATTTGGAATGTACACTTGTAACATAGTCATTTGCAACATATGCAACATCTAGATAAAACACTTCCAACAAACGACTAAAAAAACATTTAGAACAAACTCTTGAAACATATATACGTGTATAGCAACCTGTGCAACATCCGGATCTACCTTTACAACATCCATATGAAACACTTACAACGTGCCTCTGAAACATCTGAGCTGGAACATACGTTTGCGACACACGTTTTCAGCACACATGGCGCGGGCAGCATGGCGAACTAATGCGGTGGAGGAGGCCACGATAGCGGATGGTGACATCCTACGCGGTGGAGGCGCCCGACGCGTGGAGGCGGCCGCGGTAGGCGGATGAAGGCGCCCCGCCACGGTGGAGTCGGCCACGGCAAGCGGACAAAGCGGCCCCAACAGGCGAAACGAGTCCGCATGGCGCGGTGGAGGCTACGAATGCGAGCAAGCGGGGGCATGCAAATGGAGACGACCGTGGCGGTCAGGACGCGCAACGCGGGCGAGAGTGAGTGGAGAACGGGCGAGAGTGAGTGGAGCACGCGGAGCGAGGTGTGCGAACGGACGAACGCCCACTTCTTCCCCACACCGTACTCCAAAACATTTTTATGAACATGACTGACTTCACGCGTCCTTCATTTTTGATTCACACACTCTCGTAACGAATTACAATTAAATGTATTGGAAGCGTGTGGCCAACATGTATTAGGCCCACTTGCCAAGGACACGCGAAGTCAATCATGTTTGAAGGCATACTATAAGAGGAAAGCCAACAAAGATTTGAAAATTTTAAGTTGGTTAGCTTGAGATTTGAGAATTGTGCACATGGTCAGTCACACGGAAGGGCTAGAAAAGCAGTTGATGACCCTCCTTGTCGCACATGCACAGTAAATAAAGATTCGAAATTTTATTCTAAAAAAAAGATTTGAAATTTTTATAAGTTGGTTGATGAATGAGACCTAATGATGAGATTAAAAAATATGCAAAGGAAAGCCCAAGAGTTTTGGTAATTGGTAGAGTAAGTGGGCTCGGGGAGTTGAATCAAATTAATCGTAGCGGGCGGGGGCTGCAGGGCAAACAGGCGGAGCGGCAGCGACATCTGCATCTGCATCTCTCCCCACCTCGTCTGCCCTCCCTCTCGCATCTGCCCTGCCTTGGTCCCGCCGCCAGCCATCCAAGGGAGCGCGGGAGGCGGGAGCCGGGAGCCATGTCTCCCTCCGGCGAGCTGTTGGCCTCCATCTCCTCCGCCCTCGCCGTCGCCTTCGTCCTCCTCGCCTGCGTCGAGCTCGGCGACGCCGCCGCCGCCGTCGGCGTCTACCGCCTCATCCAGTACGACCTCGCCGGCGCCCCGCTCGGCTCCCGCGCCGCGGTCATCAACCACCACGCCGCCGCGCTCCCGCTCCCCGCCGGCGCGGACCTCTCCCGCTCCGCCCTCGTCGCGCCGCTCCTCGACCTCCCGCTCTCCTTCCTCAGAGGTCAGCTCACTTCACTCTCCCTCCCCTCTACTACTACTACATCATCTTCTTAATTACTGTATTATGGACCAGACCAGTAGTAGCTTACTACACTGGTAGGTAGATCTCTTCCTGCCTCCACACTTTTCCTAGCTGCTATTATATCATCTCTCCCCTGTCGGATGGGTTTTGCGGTTACCATCTCCCCTTTTTGATTCGCAATTGTCTGTACATGCTGCTACTTTCAGGCTGGATCACGCCCGGCAGCATAGGCAGTTAGGCACTCACGCACTGCGCTTGACCTCGTCACTTTTGTTTCTTACTTTGGTCGCGATCTGCCTTAGTTGCCACTCACTGTTTCCAAATCTGATGTGCCCATTTCACATTATAACATCATGATCATTAAATATGAACTGTGAATGATATTTCTACTGCTGCCAAATCTTAAAGCACTTGTACAACCATCTGCCTCTGTCGCTGAAAAACCCTTGCGATGCCTTCTCAGAGTACCTGGTGGAGAAAAAACATCTGGGGGGATTGCTCATTCTGCTCCCGACAAACCGCGGCGGTGACAAGGAAAGTGCTGATGACAAGGGGCAAGTCAAAGGTGTACTGACTGAGCTGGAGAAGTTGCTTGTGCACGAACAAGTTCCAGTAAGCCATAGTTTTCTCTTTGATCTAAGCAAATAGCTCAATTTGACTCAGCATCTATCGCACTAGCCATTCTGGACACCCTTCACTGTTTCTGTAATGGCTCAGCAGATATGTTACATAGCTCCACTGGTATAAACATATAGCGCAAAAAATAAATTGATTCCACAAAGTTAAGATGCATCCAACTTCATTAATGATCTGTATGAAAAATGGCTTCATCATCAATTAACAGTCTAAGAATTGATTGCATTCAAGATCCTGAGATAATCTATGCCTATTCCCTATTTGCTTGAGTAATCCACATCCACTTTTCTGTCTCATATGACGTCTTGGCTAAACTGTGTTCATTGTTTCATGCAGTATCCAGTGTACTTTGCTTTGCACGACGACAGTTTTGATAACCTGCTGGCAGATATCCATAAAATTGCCTCTTCAGGTCAACCAGCGTCTGCAACAACAGGAGGGTAATACTCATTAGAAATTGTGCATATTTTAAACTGGCCAGCCTTTTTGCACTTTGAACTCTAACCCAATTACGATGTATGGAAAATTTGAAACCGCCAGTCTCATGGTATTTTCTTTTGATATTTTTTTCTTTCAACTTGTAGTTACAAACTTGTCGTGTCCTCGGCAGAGCCTAGAAAAGTGTCATCTCCGACCATTTCTAATATCCAGGTAGCCTTTCTTCTAAAATCAATTTACTGTCACTTATAATGTGCTTTATTTCCTTAAGTTAACTTTTTGGGGTTTTCCCATTCAGAAGCAGCTAAATAAATGTAGAAGCCTATAAGTGACTGTTCCAAACTTATTTTTTTGCTATTAAAACAAAACTGTTTCCCTTGTTCCTTTTGAGTTGCAGGGATGGTTACCTGGATTGAAAGGAGAGGGTGATAGTGAACAGCTTCCAACTATTGCCATAGTTGCAAACTATGACACCTTCGGTGCTGCACCTGTATGTTTGTCCAAAAACTGTTCCCAGAAGGTTCTTTGATGTTCTTCTAGATGTCTCGGATAACATGGATTTTCTCAGGCACTTTCTGTGGGAAGCGACAGCAATGGAAGTGGAGCTGTGGCTCTTCTAGAGATTGCAAGACTATTTTCACGTCTGTATTCAAATCCTAAGACAAGGGGCAAGTACAATATTCTCTTTGGGTTAACATCTGGTGGACCCTACAATTACAATGGAACTAGCAAGGTAAGTGTGCCCATTTGTTTGATTTAGCAACTAGGTCCTTCTTTATGTCATCTGTGTAAGCAACTTACAGCTGTTTTTTTTAATGATGCAGTGGCTTAGGAGTTTTGATCAGCGTGTACGTGAGAGCATTGACTACGCAATTTGCTTGAACAGTGTTGGTTCCTGGAGCAATGACCTCTGGATGCATGTATCAAAGCCTCCAGAGAATCCCTATATCAAGGAAATCTTTGAAGTATGTTAATCATTTGAAGCTTGATGGTCCATAACCTTAGCTATCTGTAAGGATAGTCATATTGATATCTGTGAATTTATTTGCTTTCAGGAATTTTCGGATGTCTCTAAAGAAATGGGTGTTTCAGTTGGAATCAAGCACAAGAAGATTAATGTCTCAAATCCTAGAGTATGTACTTCTTATTTCAAGGATTAAATATACCCTCACATTGATTTCAGTTCCAATCAGGAACATTTGAACAAAAAGAAGTATACAATAGGCATTAGATGACAACACCCTTTTTGAATATATATACAATAGTCATATGTGTAGAACTAGTGACTAAACCTATACATCCAAGTATGTGGAATAAAACATATGTTTCTTATGTTCCTCTTATCCACCTGTCCGTTGACGGTAGAATTTTAGTAAACTTTGCATTTTGATGGACTTCACTATCTAACTTTGCATTTTGATGGGCATCACCATCTACGCCACTGTTATTTTATCTTGCATCACACTGCCATCTTCACTACATAGTGCATCTGTATACTAATCAGGTTTGCATGTCGTTTACCTTAGTGCTTGTTTAATGTTTACTGAATGTGAATTGGAATCATGATGTTCCTAACTGGGTTCTTAAATTCTCCTGTTGCACTTTATTGTTTATGTGTCTGTCTCACTGTGTGTCATGCTTTGCAAACTTGTAGGTAGCATGGGAACACGAGCAGTTCTCAAGGTTTAGAGTGACTGCACTTACTCTTTCAGAAATGTCTACCCCTCCTGAATTTTTGGAAAGCACTGGTGGTCTTCATGACAGTAGGTGAAGTCACTTCCAATGCATCCTGAGTCATTTGGGCACAGTCAGTCCAATCTATTTTAATGCTTTTATGTTTTTTACCTTATTGGCAGAGAATCTACAGATGTTGAGTCAGTAATCCGAACTGTCAGATTAGTTTCTGAGACTCTTGCGGTAAGCTAAATCATTTGCTTCTCAGTTAGTTCTTGGACATTTGTTTTTTGGTATTGATTTTTCGGTGTATACATGTGTCATGCGGGTGGGTTTTATGTTGTGGGCTGAAAAGTGTTCGCTGATTTGTTGTGAGAGAAAAAACACTGTACCATGGCTAATAAGTTCAAGCGAACAGGATTGTTTGATTGTGATGAGAAGTCATTGGAGGCTTGAATCATCATATTGCTACTATCAAAATGATGATTAAAATTAAAATTTGCTGGCTGCCTCTTGCCCTTTTACAGAGACACATCTATGGATTGAAAGGAAGGAACATCGACGTTTTTGCAGAGAATAGCAGCTTAGCCATTAATCCTCACTATGTCAGGTCCTGGTTGGATCTGTTGTCACGGACACCACGAGTTGCACCTTTTCTACAGAAAAATGATCCCTTCATAGCAGCGCTCAAAAAGGTTTGGATGGTTGCTTTCTATGTTTCATCTGTCACCTGGTTCCTATTTTTCTGGCAAGAGATGACATTGGTATTCTGGTGCAGGAACTGTCCGAACACACTACTGATGTGCATGTCCAAAGTGATGCGCTTGATGGCATGTTCACTTTCTATGATGCAACGAAAGCAACTCTAAATGTGTACCAGGTATGTTTAAGTGACATATTAATCAACATGATGAAAGGGTATTTCAGATTTGATCATGTGAAGTTGAACACCGCTTTTAAGTTGTGCTTTTGAGACACCATCGAATTGAAATTATCTCACACGGTTATTATTCCCTAACTACCCAGGTTGCAAGTGTTACCTTTGATCTGCTGTTCCTTCTGGTGCTCGGTTCCTATCTGATCGTTCTCTTCTGTTTCCTAGTAATTACTACACGGGTATGGATCATTTCTTTGCTTGGTTTACTTTAGATAGAACATGAACATCTGCTTTGCTGCAACTGAGAAGTACATGTCACTTGCTTGAACAGGGTGTTGATGATCTCATTAACATATTCCGGCGGCCTCCATCACGCAAGCTCAAGGGGGCATAGGCTAGGTTATGTTTTGTGTATTAGCGCCAAGAGACGCATGCCTAGTTAGAAGAAGAGATAGACATGAGGATGACAGGCAAGCTAGCTTCCCACAGCACATAGACATGTACTTGCAAAATTTTACTGTTCCCCCGCACTCCGGCCAATGTGAGTGGCTTGTCAAGTTCCACAGCACAAAAAACAATTTGTTCCCTTTTTTGTGTGAGGAATTTCGAATGTAAAATTGGTTACAATTTTGGCCTAATTATTCGGGTGGACTGGTGGTGGTGTCTTGGAGACAGAAAAGGCACGCACCACGCTGTACTCCCATACCCAGCTCTGAACTTTGGCCTGCCGTGCCCGTGTCCATGCAGTGCTCTACTGTAGTTTTGATTTGCATTGTCTGGACCAGGCAGCTTTCTTGCTGACCTGCAGCTTTTAAACTTTTGGTTCAATAGCTGTCCATCGTGCTGCGGTGAGCCGCCTGCAGGTGCAAGATCCATCTGCTTCATCTTCTCTTGTCTGTGATCGAAAGCCATCCTTTTTTCTACTCCTACCTACCTTGCTTCTGGATCGGATCGAATCGAATCGAATCGGTATCTGAATCTGATGGTGGACAAGCGCATCGCCGGCCGGACTCCAAACGCTGCGCTGCATCGACCTGGCTCGCCACAAGCTCTTCAACACAACGCTACCTGTGCTGCCAGTGAACGCAGACACCCCGTCCCCGTCACCTTGGGTCGGCAATGATCACAACGCTACCTCAGCTGACAACTTGGATTGGGGGATGGACTGTTTCCCGCTTGGAGCAGCAGGTCGCAAGGTGCTCTTGTCTTCACTTATTCGAGGCCTTAGTGTATCGCAATCCCTTGTACACGTTTTTACCATCCAATTGCTGGAACTGTGATCCCCTCCCGCCGCCGCTGCCATACGTCCGCCGTGCCCGTGCTGAGGATGACAACAAAACAACACCAGCAGCCTAGATAGAGATCAGCTCTTATGCTCAGGTGGCTCTTAATCGAGTAGCTTTTGGTCCCTTTTCAGAGAGAGAGAGAGAGAGAGAGAGAGGACTCCCTTTAGTCTAGGAGAACTTTGTGTCTTGTCCTCGTTTGACATTAGACATGAAAAGTCTACCAGTGATATCCATACTATATTGTGATATTCCTCCTTAAATTCTTAATTTAGTACTGATGCTGCCACATTTATTATATGTTAGTCTTAATTTGTGTGTTGTCTCCTGCAATGAGAAAATTAATTAATATTCGAGTGCGGACAGAGAAAGTAGAAGGGAATATGGACCTTCTATTTTTGTTGATTACTCAGTTGGTGCATAGACACTCTTATATTTTCATTCAAAGGGTCCTGATTGAATTCAGGTCCTTCGTTTTAGATCCGACGGCCGATAGATAGGAGGATGAAGCAAATTGGGCTGGGCTAATGTGGTGAGGGCTGAAGGATAGGATGGATAAGCAGGTGATCCAGGGCCACTGGGATGGAGCACAAGAATCCAATGCATCTCCTCCATCTCCCGCTAGCTGACCAACCAGCTGCTCCTCGCCATGCCAACGCAGATGCGGCAGCAACCATGGCCGGGTGGTGCGGCTTCGGCTTCTGCTGCGGCAGCATTGAAATCGCGGCGGTTTCTGCTGTTGCGACCGCCTCAGTACCCGTCGTCCTCTGCAGCAGGTGCAGCAGCGGCATCCACGATATCCTGGTCGTCCTCCCGGCGGCGGCTGCTGCGTCCGCCTCGTGCCGCCACCCCCGCCGGTGGCGTGCGGCTGACGGTGTCGGACGCGGAGCTGGAGTCCCGCGGGTTCGCGGTGCGGCGCACGGCGGAGGGCATCGACGTGGCGGCGCTGAACGAGGTGTTCGCGCGCGTGGGGTTCCCGCGGCGCCAGGAGGAGCGGCTGCGGCGCGCGCTGGAGCACAGCCGCGTGGTGTGGCTGTCGGCGGCCGGGGAGGATGGTCGGCCCGTGGCGTTCGCGCGCGCGGCCGGCGACGGCGTGTTCAACGCCGTGGTGTGGGACGTGGTGGTGGAGCCGTCGTGCCAGGGCCTCGGGCTGGGCCGCGCCGTCATGGAGCGCCTCGTCGACGAGCTCCGGCGCGACGGCGTCGCTAACATCGTGCTCTACGCCGAGACGCGCGTCGGGGGGTTCTACCGCCTGCTCGACTTCGCCATGGACCCCGACGGCATCAGGGGGATGGCATACTACCGCAAGTCCGCCTTCGCTACTGCTGCAACATCGTCCTCACCACCACCCGCTTGAGTTGTCTTTTGCACATCACATAAATGATTACATCATTTGTTGATCCATGCATTGTATTATATTTTTCATGCAGTAAAACGAGTGAATGACAGCTGGTTAATTAATTTGTAGTAGTTACGTACATTGATGATTACACAAGTGATGATGTTGTAATGTAACACTAACACGTACAGTACGACAGAGCAAACGAGCGCGAGCACACTGATGACTGATGGGTGGAAATTAAGGAATCGCCATGGATGCAATGCACCGAAAGCATACGGTCGGTTTCTAGCTGGGCCTGGTGCGGCGGATGGCGCAGGCGGCCATGAGGACGAGCACGATGAAGACGAGCACGGCGAGGAAGGTGGCGACGACGGAGCCGCTGGTGCGCTGGCAGAAGCCGTGGAACTGCATGCAGATGGGCACCCAGTTGGCGCGCCGGTTGCCCGAGTGCGCCACGTACACGATGGCCGCGGCGGCGGCGCCGGCCGCAGTGAGCAGCGCCATGATCACCACGTCGCAGAGGAGCAGCAGCAGCCTGACGCCCGTGGCCTTGTTGGGCCGGAGGATGCCCACGACGGAGAAGGGCAGGGACAGCACCAGGTACCCCGCGGCGACGGCGTTGGCCAGCAGGAAGAAGGTGAAGGCCGGGAAGTCGTCGAACCTCGCGTGGAACTGGAAGAAGTTGGTGAACACGGACAGCCTCTCGTCGGCGGTGCCCGTGGAGATGGCGGCCGCCAGCGTGGGGCCGAAGGCGGCCACCCTCAGAAGGAAGTCGATCACGGCCAGGCAGCGCCGGAACCCCTCGGCGCCCGAGCGCAGCAGGAACGGGAGCCCGCCGCCACCGGTGCTCGTCTTGCGCGGCGCCGCCGCCGGTTCAGCAGCACTGCTACTTGTTGGAGCAGTGGCGTAGGACGACGATGCGGCGGCTCCTCCTGCTGCTGGTGCTGCGACAGCTGGGGCCCTGCCGTCGTCCATCTGGATCACGGTGGCGGACTCGCTTGTCATGCTTGTGCTGCGGGTTGGGAAATGGCTGCTTATTGCAATGCACCCGCGCCATGAGATTGCTAGAGCAACCAAATATATATACTACTAGCACAAGGAGGAACAGAGGAGTTGTTTGAGGCACAAATGGAGATCACATCATGGAACAAGTACATGGAATTGCATGCATTGCTGGATGCTTTGCCTCGCCGTCGCCATCGCCGGAGTGGTTGCGAATCATTCATTGCTGCGCTCCTGCTCCTCATCCTAACTGCTCTCTCCCGGCAACTACACGCCTCTGCTGCCCATCGCCATCCTCTGCTTTACATGTTTTTTTTTTGGGAGGAACAGGAGGCGCTTGCGCCCCTACTAAAGCGAACGAAAGAGAAATAAATACAGAAATGTTACAAATCAGAGTCCGAGAAGCAGTTCAAGAAACAAAAAAGGAATACATTCTTTTGTTTATCACACATCGTCACAAGGGAAGGGCGGGCAGTTCCTTCAAAACACAACCCAATGTTTGTACTACTAGTACATCACCAAGATTTGGTGAAAGTATCACCAACACATTTCGCACTGCCACATAGATTAGGTGTAACAAAAGTAACTGACGGTACGTCCTTCTACAAAAGGCAAGAGTTTCCCAATTCATGGTATCTGACGGTACGCCTCTAGACTTTGTATCTTTCGAAGCGAGCAAAGGAAACACATCACAGGTCTGTGTAATTCACAGCTTCAACAATACCTAGCACACACTGCTGCAGTTTTCCCACATTCTGGACAAGCTCATCAATAACAGCTGAGACACAATCCATTTTTCACGTGTAATTGTCATACACTGCTAACCATAGTAAGCACATGACACTCATTGCGGCATACATATATGTTTACACATTAACCAAGTAACTCTACACACCCAACTCATTCCCATCCCTCAGAAAGCAGAACGACAGTTTGATAGGCCAAAAAAGATAATAAGTACACGAAGATTTAAGATTCATCCACAACCATGGCGACATAAAAAACCATTGACCACAGCAACTGCCAACTCCACTCCTTGAACAACAATCCATGTACTGTACACACTGATCCCAGTTTTGCACGACTAACTCATGTCAGCACAAAAGGGCAAAATCCCTCTTACTGGAAACCACAGTGGAGGTGTCCTCAAAACATCTTTTCTGCCTCCGGAAGCTCAGGTGCTCAACACAGCAGGCATCATCCCATGGTATTTTACCCTCCAGTCAAGGGAGGGCCAGCCATCTGGTGTGTTATTCATGATCTGCATGATGATAGGGAAAGGCCTCCACAGAAAGCAGAAATGATCAAGTAGAGCAGCACTACTATGACAACTGTCAACACAACTCTGCAAAAGAAAAAAAAAGGTTAACATAAGAATACAGCATTTCTTTTATAGAAAATTTTCAGGAAAGCAACTAAACAGGAGTTAGTAGCACCTGCAGTTAACCATTGCTATAGGTTTAGGCAAGAACTGTAGTTACAGTTTGTTTTCAAGCAGGATACCAAACCTAGTTATATAGTTCCATACCAATACACGAGCCTATACACAATTTACAAGTCAGTCACCCATCACTGTTATTTTAACCCACACCCCTAAAGAAGTACATATGGATGTGTATAGACATCACTACATAAGTTATTTTTCTCTGGAACTGACCAGTGAATTGCCAACAAGAAAATGAATGGTAAAAATGCAAATAGCAGGGAAGCAGTAGAAAAGGCAGCATATTTTTGTCCTGTTTTTGAAAAGGGGGGAGCAGCACTGGTAATCTAGGTTATGGATGAAGGTTGCTACAACACTGGTAGAGAAGCCAGGAGAGCACTGCTAAGCTGTGTGAAGTAAATAAGATAACCAATAAATGATTGACCTATAATGTCTTCAATATTCATACAAGGCAGAGACAGCACAAGTATATGAATGAAAGATGGAAAAGGTACTCACAGAAGCTTGGCATTCTTCATCCAAAGAGCTCTGCGGAGCCTCTTGGATTGCTTGCGGAAGTGAAAGGCGCTGTCTTGCATGGTGGATGTCTTGTCCACAAGGAGTGAGATGCGATCGCCTCTGTCAAGAATTTTCTCTATGTTGTCGACCATGACGGTGTGTATCTGCAGGAGGTTGAGTTGGATACCATACCAGAGAGATGATGAGTTGAGCACCCTGAATCCCAAAGGGATGCCATCAGGGGAACAAACATTTACTTAGTTTGATGAGAAGGTACTTGCCTCACTGACTTCTCCGCGGAGACGGTTGAGTGTGTCGGCGCTTGGGTTGCTGGAGAAGAACTCCATTTGCTGATGGAGCACCCTGGAGAACTCGTCGTTCATGGCATAAGCCAGCGCAGAGTGGGCGACTCTGCCGTAGTTTTTCATGAACCTCATTTGGATGTCCTCCAGGTAGAGGAAGGGGATTCTTCCTGCATCACGAAAGAAAACGGACAGAACAGATGATTGTTCAGCACACAAGGCCCAATCAGATAAAGAACTGGCCGAGACTGCCAAGGAACGCAGAACATGGTGTAATCAACTAAGTGGAGTAGCCATCACTCCATCAGTAGCAGCTAAGTAACACCGAAGCATATATAGGAGAGAAATTCCACGTACGTATGTATGTGAATTGGGAAGGAACGAACGAATTGAGAGGAAGGAAGGAAGGAAGGAAGGAAGGAAGGAAGGGTAGTTACTTCCGAAGGTGTCGTTGGCCATACAGAGGAAGGTGATGCCGGCGGTGTCGGATCGGAGGACGTGGAAGATGTACCGGTCCTGCGCGAAGCACAGCCTGGACTCGGCGTCGGGCGGCAGCTTCTCGAGGATCCGGCGGGCCACGGCGCCGGCGTTGCCCGAGACGGCGGCGAACTCGGCCAGCACCACCGTGCCGCGCGCCACCAGGGCGTACACGATCGCCATGGATGCGCTGGGGGTTGGGGGTGCAGAGATCTGATCTGATTTGATCTTTCTTGCCTAGGGGTTTGTTTGGGATTTCGAGCGGCGCGGCGGGGGCTCCCTGCTCTCTCTGTCTTCGTCTCCTTGGCTCCTTGCACGTTGGACTCGCCTCCTTTTCTCTTTTTTTTTTCTCTTTATTTATTTATTTATTTATTTATTTATTTATTTATTTATTTATTTATTTTCTATCATTATACTCCCTCTGTCCTAATTTATTTATTTGTTGTCGGTTTTCGTGTTACAAGTTTGTCTCGATTTATAAAAAATATGAGTAACAATTGTATCCCTAAATAAATTTATTAAAAACTAGATTCAAATATCTTTCCAATAATATCAATTATGTATCATAAATAATAATATTTTTTAATATATATTTTGTCAAAGTTATTTCTCGGAAAGCGAAAGTGATGAGGATGTGATTCCCGATCTTCCGTCAGGTTCAAGATAACTATCGATTTGGTCGGAAGCGACACACCGATCCGGCTTCAGATCACAAAGACCCGAACCCTGCAACCTTAACACCACGTCTCCTCTGGTTATCAACCGTGTCACAATCCGGTTGACCTCGCCACGAAGGCTAATCCCTGCTGCGAATCGAAGAACACAAGCAAGAACAAGATAAAATGCAACTCAATTGAAGTGACAATTGCAGATGAATGATTAAGCACTCGAAGTTGGGATCTCGCAAAGCGAAAGACGGCGACTGTCAATGGACAGAATAATCTAAGCAAAACTCAAACCCTAATATAGGCGGAGGCTACTGATTATAAAGCCTAAGGGGCGTCCAAGGACCCCCACTTACGTTCCTAAGGAGTCTCGACACGTTACATGGCCCAAACGGCCCAAAAGACGATGACGCAGCGTCCTGACAGATTCTGGACATCAACTTGTTTCGACGATTTCCATTGAATCTGATGGAATTTGGGCCTCAAACCAAAGCCATTGGTTATCTTATGAAATTATCTTTCCATCCATATGTGGATCATCAAAAACGGAGTCCGTATGCTTCCTGTGCGTCCATTTTACTATAAACTGATCCTAGAGCCCGAGATGGACTCGAACTTGATATGGATTGAGCCTCCAACTTGGCTTGGACGCCCTTGCTTGACTCCTAAGGTGGTGTCTAAGGAGGAGGGCGTCTTTGGACATCTCTTAGGTGTTCTCCATCTTCTTGGGGTGTGCACCAACTTGGACCTGGGTCCCAAGTGTGAATAACAATCCCGCGACGACGCTGTAGCACCCGACAGAAAAAATAGCGAATGAATATCTCAATGATTTCGAGGCCTTGCCAATGTGATATTGAGGTGGGACCAGATCTATTTGAAAGCTTATCAAATAAGCTTTCCATCAAGTGCTCATTGACCTCAATCACACTCCGGATGGATGAGTTATGGCCTTCCCAATGAAGCACTATCGGGCTGCCGACGAAACGAAAGTTCAACTTTGATGGACTTGTACTTTGAGACACATTTGTACCTACATTCAAATAACGACATGTACATATGGAACCAAGTGAATTATACCCAAAATTACTATACAAATATAGGAACGAGCGTACCTTATAATCAATGGTCATATCCGATGGTGTCATGTCCTCATCAAAAAGCGACAGGTATTTTGGGACGAAGAGAGTAGACAAAAAAATGCCCTGGTCTCTATCCATATTATTCAAATCAACGTAGAAACATGCCATTTTTTTTCTTTTCATCACTTGTGCCGCCAAAAAATATCTCGAAAAAAAGATTGCCATCTTGATGACTAGCATTGCGCGTGTCACGTGCGAATGAAAAATCGGCTCATCTTTTCTTCCACTCTCCTTGAGTCAAATGCTGATGCGTTGCTCTAAATTTATTGGACAACAATCTTTTCTCTTCTCTTCTTCCTCCTCTTCCTCTCCACAATAATATATTATAGCTTAATAAGGAGGGTTTCAATCGGGTTTCACATTGCATTTCATAGGCATATGCATTTTTAATCATATGGCGATGTTTTTAGGAGAGAAGCAAATTAAATGCCTATGAAACAGGAGAATAACGATGAATGTTTTATCCATATTTTTATTTATTTTACATAATATGACAGTCTTAGAAACAATAGCATGAAACTCTCCGCTGAAAACGGTCTTATAGTCACCGAAAATTCCATTCTTTTGTTTACATATGGGGTATGTGTTAATAATGGATATTCTTTCGATGCATGATAGATGACATGTCCATCAACACCGAGGCATTTATGGTGAATTTGTCAATCTCAACATATACCGGCTCAATCATAGGACGTTGCTTGTGTGTGTTCATACTTCATAGGGGTATATATGTGCATTCATACTTCATAGGGGGCAATGTTTTTCTAAACGCTAAACGGTAAACAGTCGGTCACCCTTCGTTTAGTGTTTAGACCGTTTAAACGGTGTTTAGACCGTTTAAACGGTGTTTAAACGGAGTTAAACGGCCTAAACGGTTTTGTACAATAACAATAAAAATATACATATTTATGTAGGTAAAAATAAAATTTGCTAGAACCCATACATATTTACACACGTAAAAATCAAATATTCTACTAAATAATCTTGTTGGAAGAAATCTAAATCTCACAACACTTCATATAATTATAATGTTAATTAGTTTCATGTTGATTGTGATAGACGTAGTCCTTTAATTCACTTAATTATGGATTAAATGGTTGTTTAGCTCATTTAACCATGTTTAATCTAATTTTGTTTAGACTTTTTATATGGGATTGAACGGTTTAAACGGGTTTAAACGGCCCAACTGTTTAATTCACCGTTTATGGCCTAAACAATACGGCTGACTTCTATTTACCGTTTAAACGGTGTTTAAACGAACTAAACGGCCATTTAGGCGAACAGTGATAGGGGGTATATAGGTGCATACTTGTTAATGTGCGTCTGTACTATAACTCACAAAAGATGAATGAATAAATAATACGAGATTTTCAAAAATACAATTTCCTACATGCCGTTTCCTTTAGGTAGCAGACTAGCAGTAGTAAGACATGGTCAATTGGACATGGCCCGGCCCGCTCCAGTCCAATCCGCTCCCATGTCCAAGCCATAAGAGCCTTGTCATGCCCAAACAAACTGGTCTGAGTGGTTGCAACAGAGAAAGCATCGCACTAAACAAGCACGAGAAAGGCTCCAATGCTCCTCTTTCCAGAAATTGCACGGCTCTTAAAGCATGCCATCTAAATAATTAACTTTTTTCCTTAATTATTTTCCTCTTCGATCCCGCATGGGCCCGGCCCAGCCAAGCCCAGCCTGAGTCCATCCCCGAACGAGCCGAAGTACCGAACTCCACCTCTCTGAGATCCCCTTTGTTCGGTCCCTAGAGTCCACGGAGTTGCACAGGGGTGGGCCCCCGCTCGTGCGATTGTCCTCATCCCGTACCTGGGCATTCATCCTATGCCGTCCAGGAAGTAGTATATAGCAATAGCAACATATAATTTCTGTGTTAGTTCGTGTCACTACCTAATCTCAAGAACAGCCTCTGAAAGAAGCTACACGGCGACCGCTGGTGACTGGTGTGCGTGAAAATGATTTTTTTTGGTTGGAAATTGGCATAACGTAGACTGTTAATTCAGTATGCGTTTGGTGGCTGGAATGCTGGATATACAATATGTTGTAGATATGCATGTGTATGGCAGGTAACATCTCCTTGTTGTATTCATCTTGCATCTTGCAAATCAAATAAGGCTGAATATATTGCATTCGGATGACCACCAGTGCACGGCATGACATTCACACAAGTCAAATAAGAGGGGTGCGTCTAGAAGGACAAGCATCACATCTGTGATTTATGGATAGCACATGGCATTGCATCCTGAAGTCTTGTTTCCACCCAAAGGCATGAACGGTCAATGATACAGAATGGTGCCCTAGAGATACTTTGCCAGTGTTCTCCAACACCTAATTAAACCTGAATGTTCTCCAGATACTTTGCCGGACCTCACATGTAATGGAACGACGCCAAACAAAGGGCGCCCAGAAGGAGATGGTTATCAGATCAGAGTGGGCTGGAGAAGCCGTCCGTGACCGTGAAGCACCGCCGGCGGCGGCTGCTAGTGCATGACGAGCAAGAAACGAGCGGAATCCGAACGGCTTTGGGTCGGGCCTGGACTCAAGCTGGGCCTAGATGGGCCAGGACCATACAGGATCCAAGACCAGGAGAAAAATAATTATTTAGATGGTCTGTTTTGAGATCCGTGCAATTTTTTAGAAAGAGAAGTATTCGAGCAGTTGTTAGCAAGCACATACCTACATTTTTATGTACACAGCACTTGCACTTATTGATTTGAACTTTCAAAAAAAAATGCCACTGTTTAAGTTTATTTTTCCTTCTATATATGTCACTCCCGTCATTGGGCCGTTAGATGGCTGTTATGTTGGTATATGAAATACACTTTTGCCCCTTTTCATGCAAAGAAGTGAATTTTACCCGGTGAAGCTGGGCAGCATACTTGTCAAATTCGATGCCTGTGTTTACCCTCTGATCCCGTCCAGCGGTCCAGGATCTGAGACAGTACACCGCCTCCTCCGTTCCCGTTTCTAGATTCACCATTGTATCTTCTACACCTATAAAAAGATTGAAACATCATCGACTACCTGATGATACCAAGTCTCGATCCCTGCTCACGTTTCCACATTCCATATGAATTATACTCCACCGCTCACGCGTCCACGTCCTATTTGGATCTGATACGAAAACCAGATTCATATGTCTGCGTTTGATACGAAGTCCTCGAAGCTCACTTATATGGGTCCGATTACTGATAAGGTTCAATCAAAGATGTTGAGCAGACCGTGTCCCCAGACGCAACAACCACTCACGTTGTCTCCTTTCACAATCAATCTGGTAAGGTCTCGTCATTGTGAGACTATCTAACTTTCTTTTGAAATCGATGGTTAAAGTTAAAAATATTTGACTTTAACAACTAAAGTGAAAAAATGTCTCAATGAATTTGGAATAGTTTAGGACTCCCAATATAAAACTATTTATTAGTTTTTTATTATATGTATAAATTTGTGGCTATACACTACTACAGAAAAACTTATGCACAGCGTTTGGGAAATGGCCTCGGAGGCGGGCGCGCATTTAAACCACCTCGTTAATGTTTGGTATTAACTGGGGCGGTCACATTTATTAACCGAGGCGGTCACATGCATGTAGCCGTCTCGTAAAATCGATTTACTGAGGCGGACATTTTATTTACCGAGGCGGTCAAAAATGTCTACCTCGGTAAATCATTTACAGAGGCGGGTGTTTGTAAGGCAACCGTCTCGATTAATTAGGCCCATCCCACTATTCAACAGAAGCCCACCACCATGTCTGACTATATAAACAAAACACAAAACCTAACTCACTTCATCCCCACTCAGAAACGCCTCAGCCCCGTGCGGTGCCTCAGCCCCACGCGACTCCGCTCTCCTCCCTCTCGCAACCTCTCCCTCTCCCACCGGCCCCTCTCCCACAGCGCTGGCGGCGTGGATCTAGGTGCCACGCCACAGCGGCGTGCTCTCCCCCACGGCGCCCCTCCTCTCCTCTCCCTCTCCCCCACAAAAGGGGCTCCCGAGCTCGTGCTGCTGTTGTGGCGGCTTCCTGCCTCAAGCTGCGGCAGCGGAGGTGGCTCCTCCCTCTCCCTCAAGTTACGTCGGCAGCGGTGGCTCCTCCCTCTCCCTTAGGCTGCGGCTCCTTCCCCGGTAGCGGCGCGCTGCTCCCCCGAGCTCCTCCACCTACAGCGCCGCGCGGGGTGGCACGGATCCAGGGTGGGGCGGCGTAGATCGAGGGTGGGGCGGCATAGATCGAGGGCGTGGTGGCACGGATCTAGGCCTGGGGTCGCCCACACCCGCGGTGGATCTACGGCGGCGGCGGCGGCGAATCTGCGTGGTGGCGATGCTGGCGCAGATGTGGCGGCTGTGGCGCGCGGCGAGCTGTCGACACGGACGCGGATGTGGAACGCGGCGGGTCATGGCTCCCCCGACGACGGCGCATGGGGGTGGCAGAGCCGGGCCCAGATCCACGCCCGGTTAGGGCTGGATTTGGACCTTTTCTTTTTTTTTTCTTTTTCTTTTTTTTCATTCGATTTACCATGGCGGGCATGCAACCGCCTCGGAAAAGGTCCCATTTACCGTGACCTTTCAGCCGAGGCGGTTGCAAAAACCACCTTGGTTAATTCTTTTTGCCCGTCACAGTTAACATTTCTATAGTAGTGAACTAGTGATACACATATTGTAGACAAAAATTAGTGGCCTCAGTTCTAATGGGTCGACTGCTTTTTTTAAATTAAGTCATTATGCGCCGGTACTACGGGCCGCACTCTCAACCCAAGCACGGCACGTGCTATATGGGCTGGACTGGCACACACACGATTGGCTGGTGCCATGCCTGCGCCGGGCCAAAATAGCTCGGCCATAGGCCGGCCCATGGGCCTCGTGCCTAAACATTAGCGCCATGTATTACAAAAACGGGTAAATTCAAATAGAGTTTGAAAGTGAACCCTTTAACTAATAGTTGCATGTTGAAAACTAATTAAACTCAGCCAATGTGTTGCAAGATTAATTATTTTGTACAATAGTATTGAGTATAAAGGAATTTTCTGTTTCCAGTAACCATGGGCCAATTTTGTCATAATAATCTCATATGACTAAAGAATTGGATACCCAAAGATCACTACAAGAAATGTCTCGGTTTTTGACGAAATGTTGATGAAACGTGCGTCACAAACCGTGCGTCTTATTCCATGGTTTGTGACGTTTATATGTTCATGTCACGTCGTTTATGATGAAACGAATGTCAGAGAACGTGTTCTTTGACATTCTATGAACATATAAACGTCATAAACGACGTAACATGAACATATAAACGTCACAGACCATGGAATAAGACGCACGATTTGTGACGCATGTTTCATCAACATTTCGTCAAAAACCGAGACATTTCTTCTAGTGGATATATAGATCATAGAGAATATACTACTAAAACAACAGAATCTGTGACTGGACCATGCATGTTGTGGACGTGGAGCTTGGACGACGCTTGGTGACGTACGTGTGGAGTATGTAGTCGTATCGTGTATATAAACGACTGTATAGTGAGTACTCCCTCCATCCTCAATTATAAGTCATTGGAGAGTCAAAGTATCTTAAGTTTGACCAAATTTATATGATAAGTGTTGATGCAAAAGTGAATCTGCAAACACAAAGGGCTAATACCCGAAATCGATATCCAAAGCGTGCCAGTCGATTTGACCTATTAATCGACAAGGATGAAGATACGAGCACTTTGGTCCTGACAACAGCGATACGCCCGGAAGTCACGGCCAAGAGGTACTCACGCGGAACTCGAGGATCGACAAAGATTGCACTTAGAGCAATGCAACTCGCCGAATCGATGAGAACTCGTGAAAAGGAAAATATGCAAATTGACGAAGTCGCCGAAAAGTAGATGTAAATAAGAGTAAAAGCTGTTTTTTGATGTATTGATTGATTCCCTATTACATTACCCTTCACTCTATATTTATACCCTGATCTATAGAAACATAACCAAATACGACTAGGACACTAAATCCAAGTCTAAGGAAAAACACATGACTTTGACACAACTCAGACTCTACTAATCGTAAACAAGGAAATCAACTCCAATTTTATTCCATAGTCCGCCTTAATCACGATGGTATTCTTATCGACCCCCTTTTCACCAGCACAGCCCCTGTTCCATCGGCAGCAACCTTCGATCTCCTTTCCATTGGTACATTCCCTGTTTCATCGGCTGCAGTCCTCATACCTTCCTTCATCGGTACATTCCCTTATCTTATCGGCAACAGTCTCCAAACCCTCTTCCATCGGCATCGGCAATAACACCCTTGACCTCATCGGCAGCATTCCAAATTAAATTCATACACTGTCACCGCTTAAAAAAACAAAGTTATTCTCCTTGGCCATCAATTTACACGTGAATCTTTCCCTTGCTGGTTAGCCTTTCCTGATCATCTTGACACGTGCTAAAAACGGTGTCAACACATGCCTCCCAATTTTGGAGTATAAGAAACTGATGCTTCCGAAATTTACTCCAACTGATGCTTGCTATTATCTATTTTTTTAACCCATTCTCCAAGCATAACATGATTTGTTACTAAATTCAATCAAATCTAGATCCAATCCATGTATCTCAATATATATCGCATTTTTTTCCAACCTTCTTTGCCTTAAACTACGGTTGAGATACCAAAATAACAACCCATCAATAATATCTCACCGCAAGATATCCTTTAAGTTATGATCACTTGCCGTCAAATCTCCCGTACCATCCCTTGATTGTCGTGCGAACAGTTACCATATCCAACTGAACCACCTCGATCCATCCGCATACGGCATAGAGATAAGTCAAGAATACCCCTACTCCAAATAACCTATAAATAGATTCCTCCGGGCTGTTCATCTTCTACCTTCAAACTCCACCTTTTGGCATTCTCATCCCAGCGGCAACCCTAACCAACAACCGCGCGTCTTCAACTCATCAGAATCATCATCATCTTCAAGTTCCCAGCTCGTGCCCTCATCCCTCTGAAGCAATGGCCGTTAACTTCGACGTCCCTGCGGTTTGTTCTTCTTCTCATTACTTTTACTTTAATCCTTTCGGTCTCCTGCGAATTCTTACGGTCGACATTTTTCTTTCTCTTTCATTTTCTTGGTCCTTCAAACCTAGGAACTCCGCAACACATTGGTGATTCCAACCCATCAACCTCCCCTTCACTGCTTAGGTCCGATGGGCAATCCAGACCCAACTGATTTGATTAATGCAGAAGCCAATCGTATTCCCTTCAAATCTCAGAATTTCTCTTTGAATTTGTGGAAAGATACATTCCGTTCTTGGCCTAAACCCACCAAAGGGTGGAAAAATTGGTTTCTGAGGGTCAACAGGTCAATGCAAGTGTTCTGGGCAGAGCGAAAAATAGATCAATGTATCAGGCTGTCCATTGCCAATATGCAGAAAAATGAATCTATGATGATAGCTGCTGCTCAATTTTGGTCTGACACCACCAACACCTTCATGTTCGGTCATGGCCCATGTGCCCCTACCCTTGCCGATGTGTACATGCTCACAGGCCTAGATATTTCAACTGTCGATGAAGGCCATATTTTTGGCAGAAAAGCTGAATACAGAATAACCACACGCAACATCGGCGGCTGGACAGGATATATCCAGGAATACCAGAAGACTGGTACTGTCAATCAAAGGGAGCATGCCACATTCCTGAACATGTGGCTAGAAAAGTTTATTTTCTGCGGACGATCGGTAGGACCAACTAATGCTTTCCTCCCAGCAGCAGAACTCTTGGCCAACGGTGTCAGATTTCCACTTGGCCGATATCTTCTGAGTTCAACCTACCATCTCCTCCACCAAGTATCCCAAAAGCTTATACTTGGTGAACCCATCGGCAATCTGGGAGGCCCATGATGGTTTATTAATATGTGGTTAAACGCTCACATGCACAAGCATTTACAATGGGATCTCTTTGCTCAGGAATTCCCACGAGAGATTCCCGAAGAATACGTCCTTAGGGATGATGAATCGGCAACACGCCCCCCTCTCAACTTCGGTGAAGCAATCATCGTCCTTCCCGGAACAGAAGCCAATGAGGATCAAATCGGTAGATTTTTCCATACTTTCTACCATGGCCTCCCTCGTGATCTCAGGGCTTGGGTGCCTTATATTGACGAGGATAACAAGTTTCCCCTCTTCAATTTTGCCGATAGTGATCTGAACCAAGATAATGATCTCATGATGGCCATCATCACCCCCAGAGCAATTCTAGTCAACACATTTGGCAGTGGGAAAGCCTCCCACATTACTTATGAATTTTACAATCCATCGGCAGTATCTCACCAGCTGGCCTTTGGGCAACTGGCCATCAAACTGTGCTATGCCGATGTGATTAAACCCAGGGAAATCATCACCTCCGGAACTGAATGGAGCAGGATAGTAAGACTTGCTCCTGATGCCGATATTTCAAATGTCGATCTCTCCGCCTGGTCACCAGCTTCTTTCATAACAGAATCATATAAGCAATGGTGGCAGGAGTGGAAAGAACAGCTATTTTCAACGTCTGTTCACACATATCGGCACCAGATTGACCCCGATTATGCTATTCCTGATAATGCAGTAAGTTCCTTTCAACTTTTGTCCCTTCCCTTTTCTTTTATTATGTGTATCGGTAACTAACCTTCCTTGAAACAGGCTGACGATCCAGTTCCACCGATAAGCAAAAGCGGAAAACCCTTCAATCTCCATCCAGCCTCTCCGATTTCAGCAATCGATTACAACGCCCCCACCCTGGAAACCTTGACCTTCCAAAGAGCTCGCACCAAAATTGGCGCTTCTAGACCAAGATTGGGAACATCCAGGGCTTCTCCAAAGGCTGCTGCTTCAAGCCTGATCAAGGCTTTTAAGGTAACAATCTTGTTTACTATCTTCTCTGCCGATACACTTTATATTAACATACAACTATCAGGGTGTACAAGCTGCAGCTGGATCATCATCGGCAACTTTACCGAGCACCACAACTTCTACTCCTCCTTCAGAGGTATTCTTTCATTATTTTTTTATTTTTCTCCATTAAACATCCAATCTTATACCTGTTTTTGCAGCAACAAATGGATACATCGGTAAGCACACCGATCATACAAGCTCCTCAACCAACAGATGTTGATGCCCCCTAGCCAGTTGTTGTTGAAGCACAACAAAAACGTAAAGCTTTGACCGATGCTGAGGCTCAACAGAAACGACAAAACCTACACCAGCCCCTGCGTCTGCTCCAACACCCGTCGATCAGTCCTCTGAACAAACTGCTTCTGCCCAAGATACATCATCGGCGATTGTACCTCAAGGGCCGACTACCGATGTGGTCATAGAAGACATTCCATCGGCATCCTCTGCCGATCCTTCACAGGACCCTTTACAAGCCGCTCCTTCAAGCCAAGCTCAAGAAATCGCCTTGAAGCAGGTAAACCAGTCAATTACCTGGTTTATTATATCTTCAAAATATTATAAACAGGATTTCTAATTCTCTTTATCCCATAGGAACAAGACTCTTCCGATAGCTTATTTTCTTTTGCTATCGATGTTTCTGATGACGACGGAGAAGAAGCGAGCTCCTCCCTGGCATTGGAAACAATATCATCAGACACATATGGCAAGCTGGAAACCCTCCTAAACCTGCTACAACAAGAAACTGCCCAATTGGTAATCGACTCGGATCCTGCGAAGTCTATCTTCAAGGCAATCCGCGGTCAAGTCCCCTCCAATGTTGAAGAAATCATCTTTCCAGCAGTCCATCTGGAGAGCAGACAGCTTCAATATCAAAGGGCCGTTCATCGTATTGCTGACAGAGCAACCCAATCTCAACTTAAAGAAGAAATGCTACAGCTGAAGCAAACTGCCGATGAGAAGCACAAGAACATCAACAATTTGCAAGCCTCCAGTGCCGATATTAGACAGAAAATCTCAGATCTATCGGCAAAGAAAGCAGCCCTGCTAGCTGAACTGGAAAAGGTTGAGACAGCTCTGACTCAGGCCAAACAAGAAGAAGACCAGCTTCCCGACGCCATTAAAGCCCTTCAACAGGAACGGGATGCTCAAGCTCGCAAGGCCTTGGCCTTGAAAAAGAAAATCAAACCTGTAGAAGGAAATGCCGATGAAGATGCCAAGGAGCTAAAAGAAGCCGATGAAATTCGCCTGCGTGCGATATCAGCCATCCAGGCTTTGTTAAATTCGGCATAATTGATACTTTGTTTTAACTCCAGCCGATAGGATTGTTATCGGCAACTATACTTTTTATGCATCTATCCAAATACTAGGGTAATATTTCTTTAAATATTTTCCATTTAACGCTCTAGGAAATACCACTCCTTCGAGAGTTTCAAGAATATACGCATTACCAGGAACAGACTGATTTATCCGATATGGACCTTCCCAATTAGGGGACCATTTGCCAAACTTAGAATTTTTAGTCCCAATCGGTAAAATCAATTTCCAGACTAATTCACCATCGGCAAATTCCTTTACCTTCACTTTCTTGTCATACCACCTAGCCACTCTCTTCTTGTTTTCCTCGATGTTAACCAAAGCTTTTAACCGATGACCTGCTACGTCTTCCAACTCATCTTTCATAAGGATATCATAATCATCGGCTGTCAGTTGATCCTGAAAACGCATCCGCCTAGATCCAATCTTAATCTCCCAAGGTAATACTGCATCGTGTCCATACACCAATTGATAAGGCGACACCTTGGTTGCACCATGACATGCCATCCGATATGACCACAAAGCTTCATTTAATATGGTATGCCACTTTTTAGGATATTCTCTGATCTTGCGCTTAATAAGTTTGATAATCCCCTTATTAGATGCTTCAGCTTGGCCATTTGCTTGGGCATAATATGGTGAAGAATTCAAAACTTTAATTCTCATACTCAAAGCAAACTCATCAAATTCACCTGATGTAAACATAGTGCCCTGATCGGTAGTGATGGTTTGAGGGATGCCAAATCGGTAAACAATATGCTCCTTCACAAAATCAACCATGTTAGCCGATGTCACCTTTTTCAAAGGAATTGCTTCAACCCACTTTGTGAAATAATCGGTAGCAACCAGAATAAATTTATGCCCTTTACTCGATGGTGGATAAATTTGACCGATGAGATCAATAGCCCAACCCCTAAACGGCTATGGTTTAATTATAGGATTCATAGCCGATGCGGGTGCTCTTTGAATATTACCAAACTTTTGACATTCCTGACATCCTTTAAAATATTTAAAACAATCCTCAAGAATAGCTGGCCAATAATATCCATTTCTTCTGATCATCCACTTCATCTTGAATGCTGACTGATGAGCCCCACATACTCCTTCATGAATTTCACTCATCAGGCTTTTTGATTCCTCTATGTTAACACACCTGAGTAAAACTCCATCTATAGTACGATAATATAATTCATCATCGAGGAGTACATACTTTGTCGCTTGGAATCTTACACGTCTTTCAACCTTTTTAGATGGATTCTTTAAATAATCAATGATTTCCCTTCTCCAGTCATCGGCATCAGCCACCAATGTCAATGCTTCTTGAACAGGTTGATATCCTGAAGCATACTGAGCCAATCAGTTAGCCTCTTCATTATGCATCCGGGAAATATGCTCCAGATGAAAACTCCTAAACCCTTTTAACAATTCCAAACATTTTTCATGATACGAAATTAGGATTTCACTTCGACATTCATAAATCCCAATCAACTGATTTATAACTAGCATAGAATCACCAAAGACCTCAACAGCATCAGCCTGTATTTCTTTAAGCAATTCTAACCCTTTTATCAGTGCTTGGTATTCAGCTTGATTGTTTGTCGATTTAGCGACGATTGGCAATGAGAATTCATACTTCTTCCCCTGAGGAGAAATCAACACGATGCCGATGCCTGCCCCTTCACCACAAGTGGACCCATCAAAGAACAGTGTCCATGGAGCAACTTCCAAAGAATCTACCGTGTTGCAATGTTGAGTAACAAAATCGGCCATAACTTGTCCTTTAACTGCCTTAGCCGATTCATAACGTAGGTCAAATTCTGATAACGCTAAAATCCATTTACCAATCCTACCATTTAATATCGGCATAGATAGCATATATTTGACCACATCATCTTTGCATACGACAGTACATTCAGCCGATAGTAAATAATGCCTTAACTTACTATAGGAGAAATATAAACATAAGCATAATTTCTCAATAGCCGAATACCTGGTTTCAGCATCTATTAATCGTCTGGTCAAATAATAGATAACACGCTCCTTTCCTTCAAATTCTTGAATAAGAGCTGAACCGATAACAGTATCTTCAGTTGATAAATATAATCTGAAAGGTTTTCCATGCTGGGGTGGAACTAACACTGGAGGATTTGTTAAATAACTCTTAATCTGATCTAAAGCCAACTGCTGTTCATACCCCCATTTAAACTCCTGATCGGCTTTCAATTTCAATAACGGACTGAAAGCCTTGATTTTGCCTGACAGATTAGATATAAACCTTCTGATGAAATTAATCTTACCGATCAAGGATTGCAATTCAGTCTTATCGGCAGGAGCAACAACCTTGTTGATTGCCTCAATAGATTTTCTACTAATTTCAATGCCCCTCTGATGCACCATAAAACCCAAGAATTGTCCTGTCGATACACCAAATGCACATTTATTGGGATTCATCTTTAATCCATGTTTTCTTGTGCACTCCAATATCTTTCGCAGATCGGTTAGATGCTTCGTGATGTCTCCAGACTTAATCACTATATCATCAATGTAGATTTCCACCAATGTGCCGATATATTCATGGAAAATAAAGTTCATAGCTCTCTGATAAGTAGCACCGGCATTTTTCAAACCAAATGTCATAACTATCCACTCAAATAATCCCACATGACCTGGACATCTAAAAGCAGTTTTGGAAATATCTTCTTCAGCCATGAATATTTGGTTATAACCCGCATTTCCATCCATGAAACTAATAATCTGATGCCCTGCTGCAGCATCAATCAACAAATCAGCAATCGGCATCGGATAACCATCCATCGGTGTGGCCTTATTAAGATTCCTGAAATCAATACAAACACGGAGTTTTCCATTTTTCTTATATACAGGAACCACATTAGAAATCCACTCTACATATCGACACTGCCGAATAAACTTCGCCTCAATTAACTTGGTTATTTCGGCCTTAATATCAGGGAGTATATTAGGATTGCATCGGCGAGCCGGCTGCTGATGTGGCCGAAATCCATATTTAATAGGCAACCGATGTTCAACTATAGATCAGTCTAATCCAGGCATTTCAGTATAATCCCAAGCAAAACAATCTTTATATTCCTTTAACAAATCAACTAGTTGCTGTTTACACTTGGAATCTAACTTAGAGCTAATAAAAGTGGGTCTTGGCCTATCGCCTTCACCAATATCTACTTCTATTAAATCATCTGCCGATGTAAATCCTTGACCTAATTTTCCATCATCGGCAAATCTATCCATTAAAGCTCTTCTTCAGAACCGACTGCTTGGATCGGTAAAATTTCATAATCAGCAATCTTGAGGAACTCTTTTTCCCAGGCTTCTCCCGATATGCACTTGGTTCGTTCATAAGTATCTGATTCTGCCGATACAATGATATAAGAAGAGTCACCAGGAACAACTTCAATCTTATCTCCGATCCATTGTACCAGACATTGATGCATTGTAGAAGGAACACAACAATTAGCATGAATCCAATCCCTTCCTAAAAGTAAATTATATGCACCCTTGCCATTAATAACAAAGAAAGTTGTCGGCAAAGTTTTACTGCCGATGGTCAACTCAACACATACTGCCCCTTTAGCTGGTGACACATGGCCTTCAAAATCTTTTAGCATCATATCGGTCTTAGTTAAGTCTTGATCCCCCTTACCAAGCTTTCGATACATCACATAAGGCATAATATTAATTGCAGCTCCTCCATCAATAAGTATCTTAGATACAGGCTGCCCATCAACTTTACCTTTTACAAACAAAGCCTTGAGGTGTTGTCTCTCATCATCAGCAGGCTTCTCAAAAATAGCCATCATTGGATCTAATATTAATTGAGCTATCTGATCAGAGGAAACAGCCTCTTCTTCACTGTCAGACAGAGCCAAAAATTCCATCGGCAACATAAACACCATATTGACATCTGCCGATGGACCTTTATCCTTGTGCCTTATCTGCCACTGCTGGTTACCAGATTTCTCATTGGAGGGACTTTCTTCTTGATATAAATCTTTTTGACGATCCCGCTGCATTTTCCTTTTCTGTGTCTTTGTCAAACCTTCTGGACACCACTGAGGAAGCTTAGTTTTCCAAACTGGCTGATAAGTCCTAGTTGTCTCCACACGACGTATATTGGGATCCCTGTAAAATATTTCTTCATCAGGAACTCTTGCATTTGCCATCTCTTCGAGTTCTTCTTGGTTCCTTGGAAAATATGCAACGCGTTTACCAAGCCTTTCGTGCACACTGAGCCTGCCCCCCAGCCGATCATGTACTGACGCTTTCCTTCTGATCGGTTCATTAATGAGCAAACCTTGATTACCAGATTGAAACCTTCTTGCAGGATAATTAACTCCATAATAGCCATTGCACTCTGGACAATTTTCAACAGTAGGTAACTTAATACCTTCTTCCCAACAATGAATAAAAAATGGACAATTCCAATGATCCCTATGCCGATTCCACTCTTCTTGACGCCTTTCCTCTTGTTGTCGTCTATACCGGTCCCTTCGCTGACGCCATCCTTCGTGTTGTCTTTGATGGGTAATCACGATGCTAGATCGAGGAGGCTTCCCAGAACTGCTACTCTCCGTCAATAGCCCCTTACTTTTTGCATCATCGGAAGTTATCCGATGTTGGGGATCTACTGATGCATTCTTTTCAGCAGTTACCGATGTCAACACCTTAATTTTTCCTTCAGCATCCAACATATTTGCTGGAAAAGGATGTTGATCAATTTTCATTGGCTTTTGAATCTTGGAATTGCCAAATTTTATCCTGCCAGACTCAATAGCTAACTGTAATTGCTGTCTAAACACCTTGCACTCATTGGTACTGTGTGAAGTTGCATTGTGCCACTTGCAATACAGCATATGCTTCAACTCTTCTGCCGATGGGATCACATGATTGGGTGACAATTTAATCTGGCCCTCCTGAAGCAAAAGATCGAATATTTTATCGGCTTTGGTGACATCAAAAGTAAACTTTTCTGGCTCTTTGTGACCAAAGGGACAAGATATCGGTTTCTTATTCTTAACCCACTCTGCCAAACCGATAACTGGTTCATTATCTGAATCAGAATCTTCCGCCTCTTCAACAAATGAAACTTTCTTGTTCCAATTTCTTTTAGGTTCAAAAACCCTAGTGTCTTAATCAGAAATCATTTGTACTAAATGACTTAGGCTTTCGAACTCCTGAGAAGCATATCTGTCCTTAAGGTGTGGTAATAATCCCTGAAAGGCTAAATCGGCAAGCTGCCGATCATCCAATACCAGACTGTAACATTTATTCTTTACATCTCGTAGCCTTTGCACAAAACCTTCTACCGATTCATCATTGCGCTGTTTTATCTTTACTAAATCGGTAAGCTTCTTTTCATGAATTCCATCAAAGAAGTACTTATGAAATTGCTTTTCCAGATCAGCCCAAGTGATAATAGAATTTGGCGGTAGTGAAATAAACCACGTAAATGCTGATCCGGATAGAGATGACGAGAAAAGACGAACTCTCAATTCATCTCTACAAGCTGCCTCTCCACATTGAATAATAAAACGATTAACATGCTCCATGGTTGATGTATCGTCTTGCCCAGAGAATTTAGTGAAATCTGGCACTTTGTAACGATTTGGGAGAGGAATTAAATCATATGCTGGAGGATACGGAGTCCGATAAGAATAAGTATTAACCTTGGGCTTGATCCCAAATTGATCTCTCATAATTTCTGCTATCTTATCGGCCCAAAAAACATCGACATCTTGCTGACGATATGGTTGAATCTCTGCTGGAGGTATCTGTTGATATCCTTCTGCACACCTTTGTTGCCCATGATCTCCAGCAATTGGCATATTTGCTACTAACTGTGGTCCATTAATCTGCTGAAAAGGATTCATCGGCTGAGCTGCCGATGCTTGATTCTAAAAACCAGCATGCATGTGACCTTGATGAGCTCCTGTGGCTTGCTGGTTTGGCTGAACTGTATGTTGAGTAGGAAACTGCCCTGACCAATTATTAGTATTCATCGGCACAAAGTTTGCCGATGGCTGGTAACTTGTTGGCATTGCTGGATAATTACATCCAACTTGAGGCATAACCTGGATTCCAGGTTGACTGGTGATAGGAGCCTTCTGCTGCATCGGTAACAAATTTGCCGATGGACTTGAGTTAGGTGTTTGCCCCAAAGAAGCCTGAAAACCTCCTAGACTTGGTTGTACAGTAGTTGTAATATATTGAGGTGCTTGGGCTATCGGCAAACCAGCCGATAGAACAGGAGTTTTTTCCGCTGCGTCAAACACTTGAGATAATCCGTGATTGACAGTAGATGGCTCCGGAGGCATACCATATCCCCACCAATTAGCAGGAGTTTGATTATTCTGTGGTATAGGACCTGATAAAGCTGATGCTGACAGATCTGTACCAAGCTGAACTCGTCCTGATAATGCTGAATCTGGACGCACCGGAGTAGACTGTACATTAGATAATCCTGCTGATACTGGAGGAGAAGAAATCTCTACACCCGCAACGGCTGGAGGATACGGTGGAGCAACAGCAGATGCTGCTTCTGGTTGATGATAAGCAGGCCCGACGTAATGATGTGACGCTTGCCCTTCTTTGAAAGTTCGAATCACAGCATTATGAACAGTATTGGACAGCACATTGGAGTGATTAATTAAAGCATGATTCACCGCAGAATTAACAATCTCTTGAAGTTTACCAGGATTAGGATCAAAGGTAACCTGCCGAGGCAACGGCAAGTCCTGCTTCTAGATGACTTGTCCACTTTTGTTCACGCTGAATGACTTTAAGCAAAGCTGTCTATATTCTTCAATAGCCCTCTCCATAGCCTGCTTCTGATCGTCCTTAAGATCTTCTTCTGTTACTGCGATGATATTCCCAGCATCGATCTCATGATTAGGCATCTTGACTAGATCTGTCCCACCAGGCGTGCCAAAAGATGTGTTGATGCAAAAGTGAATCTGCAAACACAAAAGGCTAATACCCGAAATCGATATCCAAAGCGTGCCAGTCAATTTGACCTATTAATCGACAAGAATGAAGATACGAGCACTTTGGTCCTGACAACAGCGATACGCCCGGAAGTCACGGCCAAGAGGTACTCACGCGGAACTCGAGGATCGACAAAGATTGCACTTAGAGCAATGCAACTCGCCGAATCGATGAGAACTCGTGAAAAGGAAAATATGCAAATTGACGAAGTCGCCGAAAAGTAGATGTAAATAAGAGTAAAAGCTGTTTTTTGATGTATTGATTGATTCTCTATTACATTACCCTTCACTCTATATTTATACCCTGATCTATAGAAACATAACCAAATACGACTAGGACACTAAATCCAAGTCTAAGGAAAAACACATGACTTTGACACAACTCAGACTCTACTAATCGTAAACAAGGAAATCAACTCCTATTTTATTCCATAGTCCGCCTTAATCACGATGGTATTCTTATCGACCCCCTTTTCACCAGCACAGCCCCTGTTCCATCGGCAGCAACCTTCGATCTCCTTTTCATCGGTACATTCCCTGTTTCATCGGCTGCAGTCCTCATACCTTCCTTCATCGGTACATTCCCTTATCTTATCGGTAACAGTCTCCAAACCCTCTTCCATCGGCATCGGCAATAACACCCTTGACCTCATCGGCAGCATTCCAAATTAAATTCATACACTGTCACCGCTTAAAAAAAACAAAGTTATTCTCCTTGGCCATCAATTTACACGGCAATCTTTTCCTTGCTGGTTAGCCTTTCCTGATCATCTTGACACGTGCTAAAAACGGTGTCAACAATAAGATAATAATATTTATGACACTAATTAACTATCATTAGATTCTTCATTAATTATATTTTCATAGTATACTTATTTGATGTTATAAATTTTTGTAATTTTTTTATAGTTTTGATCAAACTTAAGATGCTTTGACTCTTTAAGATTCTTGAAAAGCATTATAATTTGGAATGGAAGGAGTATGTAGTAGCTAGCCGATCATCAGTCGTCAGGAGTATGTACTCGAACTGGAATAGAACCCGAAGTGGAAGAAAAAGAGGTGAAAAAAATTTGGCGAAAATTTTGTCTCTTTATTATTAGTATATATAGATATAGATATAGATATAGATATAGATATAGATATAGATATAGATATAGATATGACTAAAGAATTGGATATCCAAAGATATATAGATCGTAAAGAATTTACTACTAAAACAACAGAATCTGTGACTGGACCATGCATGTTGTGGACGTGGAGCTTGGACGACGCTCGGTGACGTACGTGTGGAGTATGTAGTAGTATCGTGTATATAAAGGACTGTGTAGCGTGAGTATGTAGTAGCTAGCCGATCATCAGTCGTCATGGAGTCATGGTGGTCATCATCTTGTGCACGTTGCAGCGGGCCTCCTGCTCCCTTCGCGCCATCTCCCGCACCTCATCGTCGGTGAAGGGCGGCGGCAGCGTGCAGGGCTGGTAGTCGGCGACGTACCTCTCCCTGGACTGCATCATGAAGTCGAATTCCCTGTTATTAGCGTGCGCGGCGGCGGGGCAGGCGATGGTCTCGGCGCACAGCTCGACGGCCTTCTCCGGCACGGTGGGCTTGTAGCGGAGCAGGCTGGCGTACTGGGTGAGCAGGTGCAGCATGTAGTCGTAGACGTAGTCCATGCTGAGGTCGTGGCGCGCGAATCCGCTGCCTTCCTCGGCCATCCAGCGCGCCTGCTCCGGGTGCGCGTTGCCCCAGTCGACGGCGAACTTGATGTCGGCGCACTTGCGGGCGCCGGGGTCGATGGGCCAGTAGTGCCTGCCGGCGACGAGGCCCCGGGAGAAGAAGTCCTTGAAGGGCGTGGCGACGAGCAGCACCGGCGAGTCGCAGGCGAGGATGTACTTTTGGCTCACCGACCACGACCGCCCCCGCACGTAGATCTTGTACCTGTACCGGCACTGCTTCGCCAGGTTGGAGTCCCGGAATCCGTCCCGGTTGGCGGCGCGCCAGTCCTGCCAGAACACGCGCGTCCTCCACTCGCCGGACGAGTCGTTGCACCGGAGGAGGTCGCTGCGCTCGCCGTGCACGGTGGGGTTGCCCTTCCAGTACGCGTACGGCTCCCGCTCCGCCCACGGCAGAGACGCTGTCTCGGCCGCCATCTCCTCTAGCAGCGGCGCCCAGGGCCGGATGTTCACCTCGGGCCACCCCCAGAAGGACCAGTCCGGGAACACGATGTCCACCGTCGTGTCGTCCTTGCAGTACCGGAACAGCGGCGGCGGCGCGGCCTCCGACGACCTGACCACGGGCATGTCGTCGCAGTTGAACATGAGGTCCAGGTCCGGGACGCGGCCGGGGTAGCGCGCCAGCAGCTGCGCGATGCCCCACTGCGTGAAGGTGTCCCGCGTCTGGAACACACGGTGGTACGTCTCCACGTACGCGCGGCCGTCCACGATCACCAGCCGGAACGCCGCCCGGCCTCGGCCGCGCTCCACTGTCTCGCGCGTGATCCCCGTCTCGCGCCATGGCGACAGGTCCGAGTGGATATACCTGAAGTACTCCGGGCACTGAGGGGGAGGGGCTTGTTTCTTCGATGATGATGATGATTTGGAGGCCACTGATGGCGACGTAGAGGGGGATTGTACTGCTGTTGTGCCTGTCCGGCGGCGGGGACATGCCGATGTCAAGGAGGAGGAACTATTGTCGTTGTCGCCGCAGCTGAAGGGTATGGGCACGAGGTCCGCTTCAGGTGAGGGGACGTGGTGAGGAGACCATCGGTGCTGCTTCACGCCACCGCCGCTCCAAGGCAGAAACGTCTGCAACCAACATGCATGCAACTATATTGTTACATCTTACATTTACAACATGTAACAATATCATACAAAAACGTTATTATTTTTTTAATACGACGAGCGTTACTACGCAACTATTAAGCTACTGGAATTTTTATTATTTTTTCCAGCATCTTAACGACCTCAAATGTAAAACTCAAAACTATAAAGTTATAGATCTTATCGAGAGCAACAACTTTGATGTAAAGAGTATCTTCATTTGACACTGTCTAACGTGCTAGATTTTGCCACGCTAATGCACGCATGTGGCGTGACAACGTTATTATGTCACATCAGCGACATTGACACGACTAAAAAGGTCAGATCTGCAAAAGTTTTTAGGGACAGTTAATATTAAAATATTCAATAAAAAGATTTAATAAAAATAGAAAAAAAAATCCTCAGCCGCTAGCATGAAGCACTTAGAACTGTGTCAGCTAGGCAGTCCTTTATTCTGCTTCTGCTAGCTAGCTAGTGTGTGTTTCCATTTCCAAGTCAAGGTAGGGGGAAAAAAGATGAAGGGGCCGGGCGAGTGTTGACTTGTATTAGTATAATTGGGTTAATTAGTTTCTACGACTCCTACTACTGCATGTAGGAGTAGTATACTATATAGTAGGCAGGTAGGATGGATAGGACATACTCCTATATATACACGTAGATGACGACGACTACAAGTTAGTTTGTGTTGTTATCATATCGTACGTCATGGTATGATATATATATTATTACTATAAAGCTATCATGTCTAGAAGGTCGGACACCACGCTCCACTCATTGTCGCGTACGCTGCTTGTCTTCAAAAAATAAATCAAATCCCCATGGAAAGCTCGTCTACCCCACTCAGCGCTCATACGTCGTGGCTTCACGGCGCCGTGCGGCCGTCCGACTGTCCCAATCCACTGCGCCGCCGTCTCCATCCTGCGCCGCCACCCACTCCGGTGCGCCGCCGCCGCCATCCCCCACGGCGTCCCCATCCCCCGTGGCACCTCCGTCTCTCACGGAGAGGAGAAATCCTCCGCATGAAGTATGCTGCCAGCGGCCCCACCGACTGCAGCTGCCGTCGGCGCCTCGCCCTACGCCTCCAAGCTCCATGCACGTGCTTGCCGAGTGCAGCGGCGCCTCCGTCCCCCGCCGCGCTCCTGTGCTTCGTCCTTCGCCGCGCCCAGGCTAGGCGGCCAGGTGAGGGGGGCGTCGCTGGCTAGGCCCAGCCCAGGCACAGGCGTAACTGGCCGCTGCCAGGCCGCGCCAGCATCTTCGACTGCCGGTTAGCTGGAACCAGCCGTACCCCGCTCTTGCGCTGCGTCGTACGGAAGAAGGGTGAAAAACGTATGGTGTAAGCGTTTGTTTCAAGTGTTTTGAATGTTTCAGAGATATGTTGCAAGTGTTTCTGGATGTTGCATATGTTTTCACATATATCATGTACTCCCTCCGTACTCGTAAAGAAAGTCGTTTTGAACAACGACACGGTCTCCAAAACACAACTTTGACTTCTTGTTTTTATAAAAATATTTATCAAAAAGTGATATATGTATACTTTTATGAAAGTATTTTTCAAGACAAATCTATTCATATAATTTTCACATTTTTAAACTCAACAATTTGAGAGTTATTCATGATTTATATTCCCAAGGTTTGACTCAAACCTTGTCCTAAACGACTTCCTTTACGAGTATGAAGGGAGTATGTGTTTTATCTGGATGTTGTGTATATTTTTTCAAGAGTTTTTTCAGGTGTTTTAGACACATGTTTTAAATGTTCCATTTATTTTCAGACGTATGTTGTAATTGTTGTATCCGGATGTTTTAAAATTAGATGAGTGTTGCTTTTCCCTCCTCGCCTTCTTGTCTCGCCACGGCGTCAGGCACAGGAAGATGGAGGTTGTCCCCGGGTGAGCCCCACGTGCTTGCGGGCAGGCGCAGCAGGTGAGACGCGGGCGGGGGCAGCAGCGTGGGTTTCCGGGCGCTAGCCACGCCCATATTATTAAGGGCACATATGATGCATGCATGCACGTGAGGATCCTATCCATTCCTACGTAGTTAGAGGAGTACACAGTACCGATGCGTAGTCGAGGTGGATCCAGCGGCTGGTGCCTCCGCCGCCGCCGCCGACGAGCAAGGCCAGCAGGAGGAGACCGGCGATGACCAGGGCCACGCCTCTGGTGGGCACCAGATTCTGCGCCCGACGCCTCCACCACGCCGCCACCAGCTGCCGCTCTGCTGCTGCTGATGATTCCACCAGCTGCGGCGGCACCAACGCCGCCCCCTCCTCGTCGTCGCGCTGCTCCTCCGAGCTCTTCATGGATGGATGGAACGATAATGATGGATGCCTAACTAGCTAGTATTAGTTTGCTTTGCTTGGACTAACCAAGCTAGCTAGGTTAATTTATATGCATGGTCGCATGGATGATGGATGGAAGGCTAGCTATTTGACCGGCCGGGCCGGGGGAGAATTAATTGAAGAAGAAATTAAGCTGCAGAGCACTCCACTAGCTAATAGTCAGCGCACGCAGATCGAGGGACTCCATTGCGTGTTAATCGGCAAAGAAGAACCACCTTTGCGTGGTCTTTACTTAAACAACATATATATATCTAGCTAAGCTAGCTAGTCAAGAAGAAGAAGAAGAAGAAACACGTATAATATACCACCAGTCCACTGCTACTACGGTTACGTTGCTCGCGCGCTAGCTCCCTTTCCTTTGATTTCCTCGTCAACCAGGCAGACGCCATACCTAGCTACTACTCTCCCTACCTTAGCTTGTTCTTCCTTGCGTGCTTCTTGGTGGATGTAGGGACGGACGGCATGCATGGTGCCGTTTTTACATACGCTCGGACCGGACGCTTATTTGTCTTTGGTGTGTGCTGCAAGTTGCAACTGCAAGCACGCGCGCCATGGCGTGCAACCTGGAGGTCTGCAAGAAAGAGTCGCAGCACAGCTTCAATCAAGTGTGCACCCCCACTCAATCAAGGATATGCACCCCCCACGAGCCAACAAGGTAGCATGAAATAAGCTCGAGCCGACCAATGGCAAGCAAGTAATTACTGCATGTTTGCAGACTATCTCTAGTGTTCAGATTTGTATTGTGGAGATTTTTTTTCCCATTTAAGGTACAAACAGACTCGATACCAAATAGACATAAGATATATAGTAAGGTTTATTTGGATCGGCTAAGATTAATTATTACCCGAGCTAAAATGCTAGCTAAAAAATTAGTCATCTAACTATTAGTCAGTCCATGATTGTATCCTTCGCTAATGGACTAACCACTAGTCAAGGCTTGTTAAAATTAGCCCTACTATTTGGATGAACTAAGCAAATTTTTAGATAAAAGTTGTGAGACACTTAGCCTATATATAGGATCCAAATAGACCCTAAGTAGAGACTCATTTTTCAGTCTTTCATAACTACTAGCAAAACATGCCTGTACATTGCAATGGGCATACAATTTATGACTCAGTGATTGTACAATTTTTTGTAAAATTTAAATGAGTTTAGTCCAACCTTTAATCAAATAAATATAATCCCGCATGAAAAATTGACAAGAGTACGTTGGAAAAAAAACAGAAGAAAAAAAATTGCCAAACGATCAGAAATCATGTACGTGTACATAAGTTCGTCTGGGATTTATCTCATTGCTTCAAGTTTACCTGTTTCATGAAAAAAAACATTTACAAAACTAAACAAAAACATTGATCTCCATAAGAGAAACGAATAAAAATACTAAAACAGAGGAAACTACCAAACAAATATCGGAAACCAGCTTGAGAAAAAATAGAAAAAAATCATCTCCCATACAGAATTGGAAACCATCAATCATATAAAAAAAATATGTGAAAATTTTAAAAGGGGAAAATATTACGTAAGGAAAACATAGAAACATCAAGTGAGGGAAACAAATCCATCCAAAAAAAGTGGTGTGGAAAAAATAATAGAAAAGCAAATTTGGAGCATCTATATAACGATAAAGATTTTTTAGATGATATAACAATAAAGATATGAAACAATAATTTTGTTGATTCAATAGTTGAAGTATATATAGGTTTTTGAAGATGGCGTATTAGAATAGGAAAGGAATTATATATATAAGTATTCAAAGACCACATATTGGAATAGGAAAGGAATTATACAATCCAGAGATAGCATGAGGTAACTGTCTATTGGAATAGAAAATGAATTGTACAATCAAGAAAGATAGCATGAGATAATTGTTGCCATGTATGTCTGCAAAACCAGCCCACGACAAACCTAATGTACTCCAACTGTCCACAAAACCAAAGGGAGGAGTCGTGGTTTAATATTCAAGGTAAGATTTATCTTATTTGTATTTTTGTTTTTCTTTTTCTATTTGATCAGGATTTTTATTTCTATTCAGTTTAGGATTAGAATTCTAGCTATCCAAGTTATCTCAAGAGTCCGGGTCACATCATACACGACCCAATACGTTTTGGAATCGAACTTCGTATCGCGTTAGACAAGAGCTATTATAACTCGTATGAACACGGTTATATATAAATTCGGACGGAGGAAACTCTTTATTATCTGGAAGCCAGAGGGAGACGGACAAAAAAATAGGCTGAAATTTTACCTCTTTATTATTAGGTATAGGTATAGATTAGGAGCTCTGATTTATAGCCTTGATTTGTCGGACTATTAAGTTCAATAAAAGTTTATTTTAAATGGGTTAGTCATGGCAATATGCTATTTGGATCACTAATCCCATTTGATTATGTGGCAAATAATCATCAACATCTAATTTTCTATACACAAACTCTCACTACAACATGACACCCCCTTTTACAACGCAAATATGCATTGCTAAAAGTCCATATATGTGTTGGCAGGGTCTATACCAATGCATCTAATATGTGTTGCTTAAAGTGGCGTTGCAAGGATCAATTCCAACACTCACTTATCTGTTGGTAACACATACTAATAACCGTTGCAAAGTTGCAACACATAATGATAGGTTATGGCACCGCTTATATGTGTTTGTACAAACCATCGGCGAACTACTTCTATGGTTTGTTGCAACATATTGATTTACTTTGTTGCAACACTTATATGTGTTGTAAGGAATAAACCATGCAACCATTAATATCATAAATATTTAATTTTTGAAACAAACATAGGGATAATGCTAGTCCAATTTAATTAAAAATGCAAGACCATCCGATATACAGAAAATAAGCACACGGTGGGAACAGAGCATAAATTTGATAGACAACATCTAATATGTGTATTTGTAGTTATAGCAATAATAGGCTGAGGAAACCGTGTTATTCTTTGAGGTCGATTGCCAGGTCTTGAAGACCCAACTGGAGGACCCATCGAGTATGAGATCATCTATTGGAGGCCTTTGTTTCGATATTATAGAGCTAGGCAAGAGTTTTGTTGATTTTAGAGTTGAGTGGGTGTGTAGGGAAGCCAACTCGGTGGTCCATTATTGTGCTTGTATGGTGACGGCTACCGAGCGCTCCTTCTTTTGGCTTGACTATGTTCCGAATTGGTTAATCGAACTAGCAGCCGCTAATTGTACTCCTGTCTTGAATTAATGAAAGCTCTGTGACACTCAAAAAAAAACTTTTGGTTTTGCCAAGCAACCATTTAATTTGCTGGACATCAATGACGAGGACAAGTAGGAACTACATGGTCTTGAAAACCAATTATTTTTTTGTTAGCATCCTTACTAGAATTTTTGTCACGGTTGTTATTGGTAAGAATAGAGATGCGACAAAGATTTGACAACTATGAAATATGTACGTGATTATCTTGGGGCATCAATGACTATCCAGCCACATGGACATGCATGGTGATTGGTGAGCAACGAACCAAACATATCCATCCTCATCGATGGCCTCCTTGGGAAGCATGACGCCGATTCATCAGCAAGTTACCTGGTAATAAATTTTCAGCTCCCGCGTGAACAAACCTAGTATTTGCAAAAGATGCAAATAAATGGAAAAGGTCGTCTCAAAAAAATAAATAGAAAAAATCAATAGTGTAATAATTTAAAAATTGATGGGTAGCATTGTTTTAAGTTATTTAGAAATTTCCAAAGTTTTGGAACCATGTCAAATAGAATATCGATTAAGAACATACTCCATCCATTCCAAATTATAAAACGTTTTGACTTTTCTAGATATATTGCTTTTACAATGTATCTAGACATAGTATCTATACTATAATTGACCACTTTAAATTATACTTAGTTCACCCAGTAAAATGTTCCCCGCTGAGAGCCTCCAACTATTGTGCACCCAGAAAATTACACACAGAAATTCTACATCATCAAAATCAAAGGATATAAAACACCTTAACCAAAAACCGGTGGTCATGATCGAATGTGTGATGCCAGGCTTCTCACCCGGCTTCTCACACCCCGCGCCCTCTGCATCATCACGCGCTCCACGCGGCCACGCCCCTGCCCATCGGCCAAGATTCGATCCTTGTTCAGTTGTTTTTTTCCTCGAAAAAACTTCCTCTCCCCTCCCGTCACTTCGTCTTTTTTTCGTTGGAGCGACAGAAGCCGCGTACCTCTGGACTTCCGCCGCAGCCACCTTGGTCCTTGCTTCGGCGAACTCCCCAGCTCCGGCTCGCCGGCGATGGCCGGATCTGGTGGATCTGGTCTCCCTCTACCTCCCCACCCCCTTCTTCTTCCTTATCCATGGGAAACGTGTCTTCTAGGGTTTAATTGTCTCGCGAGCTTTTGATGGTGGTGCGGGCGCGGCCGCCGCCGTGGTGAGGGAGGTGGCGGCAGTGCTCGTCTGCGGCCTCCGGGGGCGACCTGTGGGCACTAGTTGACGTCACGCTAAACGCGGCCGCGCGGGACTGCCCCGACGACCTGTGTGTGCCGCCACGATATCGTCGACCGCCTCTACGCCGCCGCCAACGGCTGTAGCAACTGCGCCGGGCATCCGTCACCTGTTCCACTTTAGCGGCGGCGAGGCTGGATGAGGAGGACGGAGATGCAGCTCTGGCTTGTGACCTGTTGCGCCTTCTACCAGGGTAACCTCCGCACCCTGCTTACTTGCATGTGCCTGCAATTCGTTCGTCTTCATGGCCGCGCCCTCAAATGTTTGTTCCTTCCTTTTCGCTGGTGGGCAGGGAGCACGGACCACAGGGGCACGCCACACAGTTCTCTGGAAGGACCGTCACGTTCGAGCACCAGCCTAGAGCAACTTGCATACACCCTTTCTCATGTTCATCATCCTCCTCTGTTACTATAACCGCTAAGAACAGCCTGATTACTAGGATACGCAAATCAAGTGAATTAGTAAATTTATGGTTGATATTACTCACCTTGTCGTCATGTTTTATGTATTTGTTTTACTTATTATTTTGGATAGCCTGGTAATCCTCCTCACAGTTCATGTGATTGATTTTTTGAGGTAATCTGTCTATTTTACATCTTTTAGTAGGGAAGTTGCTTACCGAATAAAGGAGGAACCTAAGGACATAGCTATGGAGGTATGTTTATTGCAAGCCAGGCAGATATATTTTGTTCACTCGAAGCAGGCGAGCCAAGGCGCATCATTGACGCCTTCGTCACCATCATCCTCATCCACGAGCAACCAAAGCTCAAGGTCAGTCTGTCTATACCTGATAATCCCTGCTTCTTTTCATCTACTATCTCAGGTTTTGTGCTAAAAGGAGTGATTACTGGTTGCAATATACATTGCTTTTGTCTGTCCTATAATCAGGCTCCAAGGTATGTGTTCCATTGTCTATGAACTGTTAAAGAACAAAAACTTTTTATTTATGCTACTTTTTATTTATGTTAAAAAACAAAAACTTTTAATGTTTCATCTCTAGTCTACCCCAACTTGCTTGGGACAAAAGGCTATGTTGTTGTTGTTGTTGTTGTTGTTGTTGTTGTTGTTGTTGTTGTTGTAACAAAAACTTTTAATGAACTGAGATTTATAGGCTGCTTCTGACAGATCTTCTTTGGAAGGCCCACCAAGGCACCAGTATATGATTTCCGCTAGACTGAGAAGTATTAACGCCCCTCTTGGTAGATATGAATTTCCCTCGTGGTAGATATGAATTTTCCTAGGATATCCATTAGAATGACCTTTTTCTGGATGATTTTCCCCCTAAACTCTTGCAGGAAATCTTAATGCCAAATGGAAAGATCCTTTTGTTATTCAGTCTTTGCCCTGCCATTCACTTAAGGATATGACTATTATTCTGCCTCAACATGCAGTGCCCACACATTTTTGTTTGTCTTCTCTTAATTTGTTAATCTTGGTTCCTGTCTTATATATAGTCAGCCTCATCTCTCAAATTGTTTACTATCATTTCTCTTTTGTTTGACAGTACAAAATATTTGTGACAATATGATATATTTCGAACATTTGGTGTAAACACTCTTTCCTGACAATATGATATATATCTGCAGCTCTTGCTGAGGAGACGGTGGAGGCAAGGATCATGCTTGTTAGCTTCCTGCCGTGCAAAAATTGTAGTCCTTAAATATACCATTTCGTTGGTACTATAAGTTTACTATGTGGTAACTTCAGTTATCTTGATTGCTGCTTATTGATCCCTAGGGCCCGGCAATCAGATGCTAAATCAGTAACTTGATGTGTAGAAAATGAATGAAGAGTTTATAGGGTTCATATGCTAATCATAGTTATTGGGTTAGCTATTTAGTTGATGACATAAGAGGACCGACTCAATATTCAGATGTGGCATTTATGGTTCTTTTTTACTTAATTGACTGGTCTCTTTTTGCAACGAATTATATAGTTTTTGTTTGAAAAATTAATAATCATATAGCATCAATTTAATTGTGTTGGAGTGCTTTACTGGTTTTTTTTTCCAAGATGCAGACAGTATGTACCGCCCTCTGGAATCAGGATGACTATTGTTGTGTTATCTGTTCAAGTACCGTCTTTAATTTCTGTTATACTTAACAGGTTTAGATTTCTGATAGTTCATCACCTTGTGCAGTGCTGGCACACTCCTACTCTTTTGTGAGATAGAGTATGCTTCTATAACATCGACAAGCAAAGTTGGATGGTTTGTTCAGTTCATAAAAACAAAGGCAATAAATTCACATTCTACTACATGGAACAGGAAATAGCCTTTCTGGAGGAGCAGTTGCAGGAATTGTGATCGCCTATATTATTGTTTTTTGATTGTTGCCATCTGGCTGTTTGACATGTATTATAGGCAGCAAAAAATGAGAAAAGCCATACAACTCTCATCTCCAGATGATTCGGTCCAACTTAGTAATGAACATACTATCTTTCTGCTCATATAAATTGTCATGTTGGCAATCACAATTCACAACAAGATGAGGGCATGAAGGTTGACAGATCCATCGAGTTCTCAATAATTCCTCGCTGAACTGAAGGCTTTGATATGCATCCATCACTTGAATATGGTTGGTGAGCTTAAATACAAAAGCATGATTCATAAGTTAACTTTGGTTAACATGAGCCGTAGCGTTAGCACGGGTAATATACTAGTAAATCTAAGTGTATAGTAAAAGCTATGTATCTAGAAGAACCAAAACGTCCTATAATTTGAAATGGAGGGAATATGATGGAAATCTAAGATGCATATATGTGTCAAAATATATTTGGTTTATAGATATGGCGTGAGTGAAAGAAGTTAACATTTCCTGATTTTCCTAAAATGCAAAAGGTATTAGATTTGGTCATATTAGTATAGATGGCCAAAAATGGGTGGCCCGACATAGGCCCAATAAGGCACGGCCCACCTGAGGTTGGGCCGGCACAACGGTATATTGGGTTAGGTTATCCATGCAGGCCAAACGAGCCCAATGGGTCACCCATTTTTGGCCAAACTAATGGGGTTACAATAGACCTGTATTGTAACTAGTGGTATAGGATTAGGTGAGCTAGGTGTTGGCTCTTGTAACATGGTCCCTCTATAAAAGGAGGAGGGGGCTGCACTTGTAACTCACTCCCATCACGAGAGTGAGAATCAACATGTAGTGACAGGCTCGCGGTGGGTGCTGGCAGCTTTGGCCGATGCCCTAGGCGGCCGGTGTCGTGGTATCGGGAGGAGCACCCATAAGCTTGCACTGGGGACGTAGGCTTCGGCCGAACCTCGTTACTGAACATCGAGTCTCTTGTGCAGTGTGTGCGATCTCTCGTGAGCATCTTGCCTAGGTATATCCAAGCAATCGCTTCGCGTTAGGCGCCAATATTATAACAATTGGTATTGGAGTTGTATGGTTGTTTTGAGGATCTTAGGAGGCGAGGCAAGAGGTGGAAGCTCGAAGATCATACTCGACAGGCGATACGGTGCAGCTCAGGGTGGCACAAGGCCGGTCGGTGGTGTTGAACACTCTAGGCAGGAGGCCTAGACCGTCCATGGGCTGCAAGTCGGTGAGGATCGGCCAGTGAAGGCCCTTAGTGCCCGTGCTAACGCTACGGCGATATTTCAAGTGGAGAAAAATATGTGCGGACAATATTTGCAAATTGCGATTGATCCATTATAAGTAATTTGGCTAGAAATGTTCCCCTATCTGGGCTACATGCTTACTTCTACTATTTGAAGTTATCCTGTTCATTTTTAGCGAGCGTGCTGATACTGACACGTTTTTCATTAAGCTTGAAGGGGATGGTCAATAGACCTACACATATAGTTGATACAAAAGGATTCGTTTGTAATCCCAGGATTACCAACAAAGTCCTCAACGCAAACAAAAGAAAGAACATGAGGGGTGGGGACCCTCCACCTAACAACCCAACAACTGAGCCTAATACAAGGCAAGTCATCGCATTGGTAGCCAGCAGTGATAGGAGCCACAGATGAGAAACACCTCGGTGGCAAAGCATCCGCCGGAAAACACTTCGGCGGTAAAGCCTCCGCCGAAAACCGACCTCGGTGGCAAAGTATCCACCGGCAACGGTTCAGGCCATCAACGTGACAGCGCAGGGCTCCTCCGAGTCACTGAGGGCCGCTGCCCTCAGGACCACGGGCGAGGAGGACCAACACGCATCGACGGCAACTGAACCACCACGACGTGGGCAGCAAAGCATCCACCCCAGCCCAAGACCATCAACGCGGCAAAGCATCCACGGAGGGGGCCAACTACGACTATGGCTACGACACACACTAACTGGACATACCAAGTGATGAGTAGCATAAGGCACACATAGGCCCAGCACGACGAACACAGTGACCACACAGGTGCTCCAGCACCGCCTTCAAGAAGGACATCGACATCCGCGGACGCCGACAACGCTGGTGGAAGCTAGGTCCCAACTCTGACGAACAGGAACTTCGACGATGCCTCCAACAAGGACGACGTGGATGCGCCATCACCGTCGGCCCGGGGAGACCGGGTAGGGATTTCTCCCGCTACTGTAGGTCGAGAGGAAGTCGTTGTAGCACCGCCCTGCCCTGGCGAGGCCGACGCAGCAGGGATGGTGATCCGAATCCCCCAGCGCCGCACCTGGCGCCGGCCACCGCCACCCCCATTTCCGTGAGGGCCAGGTGGGGGCGTGTTGGAGAGAGGTGGACCACCACGGGCCGGATCCGACCCCTAAGGGTGGAGATCTGGCCGCCGCCGCCATTGCCAGCCACCAGAGGAGGGGCACAGCAGCCAGCAACCACCCAGGGGAGCAGGGAGTGGGATGGACCACCACGCACCAGGGTCGGCCCATACGGGCCAAGATCCGGCCGCCCCCCGCCGTTGTCGTCCACCGGAGAAGGAGCACGGCCGCCGCTGGCCGCCCAGGGAGCAGGGCCCCCATCGCCGACGGGTGGGGGGAGGAGGGCACCGTCGGACACCAGATCTGGCCCACTAGGGACCGGATCCGGCGGGCCCCCGCCGTGGGTCGCCGAGGTTCGCCGGAGAAAGGGATGGGTGGAGGGGGAGCAGGGGGGTGGAGGGTTGGGCGCACGGCCCCCATCTTGAGGGCGTCACCGTTGGCCGCCGCTGCCGCGGGCAAGACGGCAACGGCGGCCGGAGGGAGGCTAGGGAGAGGGGGGGCCTTGGCGGCGGGTGGCGGCGCTGCCCGAGTCGCCCTCCGCGAGAGCGATGCGGGGGCCGACCCTATCAACAAAGAGATTTTTTTATCTAGTGAATGGTACTAATATATTTTTAGAGAGTACAAGATACCAATGACAATTGGATGAGCCTCTCTATGTGCTCCTCTCTACGTGCTACAGGACCATGCACGTTGAGATACTCGCAATATGTATCAGGCGCACTCCTAATGTGTATGTGCATTCGTATACGTCTGGACCTTGGATGCGGCAGGCGTCACATCCAAATTATCATGCTAGGAATCACAGAATAACAATTCTGCACGCAGCACATCATCTCCATTTAACAGAACAATGAACACAAATCAGAATAATACTAAATAGTGTAGATTCCCTGTTCTAATGATGAACAGCGAGATGTTAATGCAAAAAATACTGGTTGCATTTAAATCTAGAAGAAATGTATGAGAATATTTGAACATAACATATACCACGTATATTAAAATTTTGTTACAGAAGCAACAAAAGAAATCTAGATTACTATAGCGTTCAACTGAATCAAAGGTGTACGATCCGGTCCGGCCTCCCTGCCTACCGCCGCGTATCTCTCCGGCAGCCGGCGGCACCTCGCGGGGGCGACGCCTTGCCGATCGGAGGAGAGGCTGCCGCGTCGAGATGCGATGCCGCGCGGGGGCGGCTCCTTCTCTTCGTGACCATGCCGTGGCAGCGTCGTGACGATGCCGCGCAGGGGCGGCTCCTTCTCTCCGTGATCGATGCCGCGCGGGGGCGGCTCCTCTCCGTGCGGTCTCCGTGCGGTTGCGGCTCCTCTCCGTGCGGGTGAGTTTGAGTTGTTGCAAACTTTCGTCTACAGCTATTAGATCGTGGTTAGATGGCTTTGTAGCCTTTGATTTTAATAGACACAAATTTTTATGTACGTTTTTCTAGGTACACAAAGTTTATCACCCTCAGCGGGGGATGTTTTTTTAGGGTGAACCTAGATTTATTTAAGTTTCTAATTATAGTAGAGAATAGTATGTTGGAAAACTATTAAACACAGCCGATGTGTTGTAAGATTACAAGATTAATTTTTTTGGACAATAGTATTGAGTATATAAGGATTTTCTGTTTCCCAGTCCCCATGCAGTGGGCCAATGCTGTCATAATCTCATCATCTTTACGTACGACTATATAAAGAATTTTGGATACCCAAAAATATATAAATATAGAGAGTAGAGAATAGTAAAATGGAAAAATAGTAACAGAATCCGTGACTGGACCATGAATGTTGTGGACGTGGAGCTTGAACGACGCTTGGTGACGTGCGTGGAGTCGTATCGTATCGTATTTCGATCGAATTCGTATAGCGAGGAGTTAAGGACGACGTCAGGTAGCTATCTAGCATTCTAGCTGATCATCAGTCGTCATGGAGTCATGGTGGTCATCATCTTGTGCACGTTGGCGCGCACCACCTGGTCTCTTCGCGCCATCTCCCTCACCTCATCGTCGGTGAAGGGGGGCGGCAGCGTGCAGGGCTGGTAGTCGGCGACGTACCTCTCCCTGGACTGCATCATGAAGTCGAATTCCCTGTTATTAGCGTGCGCGGCGGAGGGGCACGCGACGGTCTCGGCGCACAGCTCAACGGCGTTCTCCGGCACGGTGGGCTTGTAGCGGAGCAGGCCGGCGTACTGGGTGAGCAGGTGCAGCATGTAGTCGTAGACGTAGTCCATGCTGAGGCCGTGGCGCGCGAATCCGCTGCCTTCCTCGGCCATCCGGCGCGCCTGCTCCGGGTGCGCGTTGCCCCAGTCGACGGCGAACTTGATGTCGGCGCACTTGCGGGCGCCGGCGTCGATGGGCCAGTAGTGCCTGCCGGCGACGAGGCCCCGGGAGAAGAAGTCCTTGAAGGGGGTGGCGATGAGCAGCACCGGCGAGTCGCAGGCGAGGATGTACTTCTGGCTCACCGACCACGACCTCCCACGCACGTAGATCTTGTACCGGTACCGGCACTGCTTCGCCAGGTTGGAGTCCCGGAAGCCGTCCCGGATGGCGGCGCCCCAGTCCTGCCAGAACACTCGCGTCCTCCACTCGCCGGACGAGTCATTGCATCGGAGCAGGTCGCCACGCTCGCCGGACACGCCGGGGTTGCCCTTCCAGTACGCGTACGGCTCCCGCTCTGCCCACGGCAGACGCGCCGTTTCGGCCGCCATCTCCTCCAGCAGCGGCGCCCAGGGACGGATGTTCACCTCGGGCCACCCCCAGAAGGACCAGTCCGGGAACACGATGTCCAGCGTCGAGTCGTCCTTGCAGTACCGGAACAGCGGCGGCGCCTGCGACGGCGCGGCAGCGAAGTCGGCGGCGCGCACCTCCGGCATGTCCTCGCAGTTGAACATGAGGTCCAGGTCCGGGACGCGCCCAGGGTATCGCGCCAGCAGCTGCGCGATGCCCCACTGCGTGAAGGTGTCCCGTGTCTGGAACACGCGGTGGTACGTCTCCACGTACGCGCGGCCGTCCACCACCACCAGCCGGAACGCCGCCCGGTCGCGGCCCCGCTCCACGGCCTCGCGCGTGATCCCCGTCTCGCGCCATGGCGACAGGTCCGAGTGGATGTACCGGAAGTACTCCGGGCACTGAGGAGGAGGGGCTTGTTTCTTCGATGATGATTTGGAGGCCACTGATGGTGGCAATGACGACGGCGACGGAGAGGGAGATTGTACTGTCATCGTCGTGTCACGGCGGCGGCATGTCCCCGGCGACCCAGTGCCGTTGCCGCAGCTGAAGGGTATGGGCACGAGGTCCGCTTCAGGTGAGGGGACGTGGTGAGGAGGCCATCGGTGCTGCTTCACGCCGCCGCCGCTGCCAAGGAGAAACGACTGCATGCAACCAACATTCATGCATGCAATTTTATTATTACATTTACACCTGGTTTAGTCTACATTTACAACATGTCAACATGCTTGCATGCAGGTATACTGCTACCAATGATATAAGTTCAAATGACTGCTGCCACGAGATTACACATGACACTGACATGCTATGCTCATCTCACCCTAATACAGCACTTCTCCTATATGTCAGGTGTCTGTTTTTTTGTTGTTGTATTTAGGCAATTGCTGTGTTTAGTTCCTAAATTTGGAGTGTCAAAATTCACTGTAGCGACACTGTAGCATTTTCGCTTGTATTTGGTAATAATTGTTCAACCGTTGACTAATTAGGCTTAAAACGTTCGTCTCGCAAAGTATAACCAAACTGTACAATTAGTTTTTGATTTTATCCACATTTAGTATTCCATGCATATATCGCAAGTTTGATGTGACGGAGAATCTTTTTTTGCATAGTGCATTTTTCAATGGAACTAAACACAACTAATATGTAATTTTGTCACTGTTTGGTTATAAAAAAATTATAAGTTATCTATATTGTGTGAGTTGTTCTTTTAATTATACAAGTTGGCTGTTTAAAAGTATTTCCTGAAAATTCAGACATTTCAAAATAGTAGTTTCCTAATTATTGTACTACCAGGTCTACTTAGAATACTGTAATGGATGGGACAATGGTACAACGGTGCAAGTGTTTGTCTCTATCCGTCAATTCTTAACCTAACAAAGCACTTATTTAGCAGACTTGACTTAAAATGCAACTGACAACTACACCTCTGCCAATTAAACCGCTGTTTCGTTCCACGAGGTTAGTGCCGTGCCACTGAGTTAGTGTTCCCTGGCTAAACCCATCAATCTCTGAGCTCGCCTAATCATATTCACCTGCGTTCCATTTAGGCCGTTTCCCCTGTTTTTGATTGTTTAGAGACAGTCAAACCAAATAATAGATCGGAGTCCAACCATTTAATGGACCGTTGAGGTCATACTGTAAGTTGTATGCATGCACCAATTGGATCGAAAGCTTAAGCCAATGGAAAAAAAAAAGATGAGCAGCTCACTTTGTGTGTACTTTTTTTTAGATAATGGAACAAAGTTCCGGCCTCTACCACTTTGTGTATACTTAAGTTTTGTCCTCTTCAAGTGAATGCTTTAGCGGAAAAGGAGATCCGACCGGACTTTGGCGTTTTCGGTTTTTTGCATTCAAAAAGTATGTAGCGGCCCTATTACTCCCTTTGTTGTAAATTATAAGTTATTCTGACTTTCCTAATTTAAATACATAGTTTTTTACCATGTATCTAGACATAATGTATATCTAATTACGTAGCAAAAGCTATATACGTATCTAAAAAAAGTATCTAGAAATGCTAGAACAGGTTAGGACTTGAAATGGAGAGAGTATTAGTAGTAAATAGCTAGTCGTCATCGTCAGTGTGACAAAAGGAAGTTAGATAGATGGACATCGCTATCGGTGCACACAGGCAAGTCAGGGGATGGATCGGAAGTCAAAACAAATGGATGGAATTTTGTTTCTTGAAAAGTCAGTACAGGTGTACGCACGTCTAATTTCTTTCCATGGGCGGCCACATCTCAATATGTGTCCTTTAAGTATTTGGCACGTACCTAGCGAGTTTATTTGGACTTTGAAGCTGCGGGTACTACTAGTACATAGTACATACATACATACATGTAGAAACGAAGAGAGGGAGATGCGGTATAGATGATGTATACTCCGTATACATATATACATACTAGCTAGGATGGATGGCAATTGATGTGATGCATGCATATATGGAAGCTAGCTAGCTAGAAATATGGCGCATATCCCGTGAGACGCTTTCCTCGTGACGGATCGGATGGATGGATGGATGGTGCATATCATATACTCCTATATATGTGCGTACGTGACCAATGCAAGGAACTCAACCAACAGAAATGGATGGATGGTTACGCACATGCTTGCACTGGAGATGGCTATAGCTACCCCCTTACACCCTTGCTTGCATGATCCAGAGCTACTGTATAGGGTAGCCGCTAGCAGGCAGCTCCCACCCTCGATTTAATTATATTCTTTTTTAAGAAAAAAGGGGGAAAATATCAATAAGCAGGAAAAGGAAAAATCTCGGAGCAGCATGCATGCATGCATGAAGCACTTTGAACTGTCAGCAGCTAGGCAGTCCTATATTATGTATGCTCTAGGGTGTGTTCACTTCCCATGCAAACTTAAAATATTTCCTCTTTCACTTATCACATCAAATATTTGGACACATACATAGAGTATTAAATATAGGTAAAAAAATAACTAATTGCTAAGTTTGTCTTGTTTTTGCGAGACGAATCTTTTGAGCCTAGTTACTTTATGGCTGGATAATATTTGTCAAATAAAAACGAAAAGTGCTACAATAACTTTTCATCCACTTTTCACCAACTAAACACACCCCTAGCTAGCTAGTGTGTGTTTCCATTTCCAAGTCAAAGGTAGGAAGAGGAAAAAAAAGATGAAGGGCCGGGGCCGGGCGAGCGTTGACTTACGTATTATTAGTAATTGGCCGGGTTCATTATTAGTTTCTAATCCTACTACTGTAGTACAGTAGGCTGCAGGGACGAGACGAGATGTATACTGTAGACGACTACACAAGTTAGCTAGTTTTGTGATGTTGTCATATCATCGTCATCGTGAAGAGTACTGAAGACTAGCTAGTATTCAAGGTTGAAGGGCGGCTATACTAGCTAGTATTACTAGCTAGCTGCATGCCTGCGTGGCTGCCTTGGATTGCATGTTGGGAGGCCAGCTTGCTTGACGAAATCATGCATATCCGTAGACTATCTAGATAGGAGCAAAAAGTAGATGCATGATCGAGAGAGAGAAGAATTGCATGCTGAATTCCATTCCCATTCTATTCTATTCTATATTTCTATTTCACGCGTTGAACATCTAGCTAGTCTAGTTGAAGCTGCGCGGGCTCGATCTATCGGCCTTCCTTCTTCTGCCGTGTGGCCGGCCGGGTCTGGGTTGTTCATGTTAATTATATATATATAAAGTAATTATGTTTGAATAAGGGGCATGCCGCAGTTTTATTAAGGACATGCATGTTATGTATGCACATGAGCTAGTAGGAAGGAACATGCATGCATACCGATGCGTAGTCGAGGTGGATCCAGCGGCTGGTGCCGCCGCCGCCGACGAGCAAGGCCAGCACGAGGAGACCGACGATGACCAGGCCCACGCCTCTGCCTCTGGTGGGCACCAGCTTCTGCGCCCGACGCCTCCACCACGCCGCCGGCACCAGCTGCTGCCGCCCATCTGCTGATGACGACTCCGCCGTCCTCTTGGCCGTCGCCCTTGTTTGCTCATCTGCTTCAGCGTCACCCATCTGCTGCTGCTCCGGATCCTCCTGACCATCGCCGCCGGCATCCTTTCTCGGAGGCGACCAAGATATCTGATGTTCTTGCTGCGGCAGCGGCGACGGCGGCGGTGGCACCAACGCCGCCCCCTCCTCCTCGTCGCGCTGCTCCTCCAAGCTCTTCTTCATGGGTGGATTGGATGGATGGAGTGGTAGATGCCTAATAGTAACTAGCTAGTAGCTTGCTTGCTTTCCTTGAACTACTCCTGTCCTAGGTTGGATCGGAACTGAATAATTTGTTATATTATATGCATGGATGATGGATGGAGATCGACAATTGCAACCCGGCCGGCCGCACCGGGGGAGAAGAAGAAAGCAGAGCACTGCACTAAACGACCCCACTAGCCAGCGCACGCAGATCCATATATACATAGCATATCTAGTCAAGAAGAAGAAACTACGGAAGAGGCACGGCACGGGACATTTCCTCTCTCCCTTCTCTGGCCCGTTCTTTTTTTCCCCTTTGACCAAACACAAACAAGTGGTAGCTAGGGGCGTGGCGCCGCGGGGCCCACACCAATACAACAGAACACCTCCATAGCCGCATGCAAGGTGCGACCCACATGGCATGCACGAGAATGCCTAAATAAACAAAATGAAACGTCAGTGTAGCGGAGACAAGTAACAATAGAGGTAAAGCCAAGTCGTCGCTTGTACGTGCTCTGTGCTCATGCAATTCTGGTAGGTAGGGCACAATGCACACAGGTCCAGCCGCCTCCATATAGCCTATGATGAGTAATGTTATTAGCACTACTACAGAACAGGCCTTTGGTCACTTGAGTAAAATGAGCAATAGCTCCCGCAAACATTACGTCCGGTACTAAAAACACCTTTAGTTCCGGTTGGTAACACCAACCGGGACTAAAAGTCCCCTGCTCAACGGCTATGCTGTCAGGCATTTGCAGGGAGGACTTTTAGTCCTGGTTGGTGTTACCAACCGGGACTAAAGGATAATCTTTAGTTCCAGTTGGTGTCCCCAACCGGGACTAAAGGTATTGTCCCGGTGGATGACTCCAGCCGGGACTAAAGAATGGCCTTTAGTCCCGGTTGGTGTTAAAGACCGGGATTAAATTCTCCCCCATATTTGAATCCTTCTTCCTCCTCTGGCCGAGCCCGAGCTCACCATTGTTCTTTGTTCTTCATGTGTTCTTGCTTGGTTCTTGCTCACATCTCCAGCCATTGATTCATTTCATCACTTCTACGCTATCATTTTCTTGTTTAGAGGTTACTAACTTCATCTTCTCAAGTTTTAGCAGCAACGTATCTCATTTTGTGGTGTTATACATGTGGTTTTTTATTTTTTGATTTCTGCATGATGATAAACTTATAACTAAGTATGAATAATTAGTTTTTAAAAAAAATTAACATTTGATAATACTTTAGTTTATAATTTGTGATTTGGTTCATTAGTTAATTATAACTAAGTATAAATAATACATTTGAAGGATTATTTAATTATAACTAAGTATGAATATAAAATTTGTTTAGGAAAAATAAGAATGGAGAATTTTAGGTTATGTGTTAGTTAGTTACTTATAATACTTTATTTTGCAATTTATGATTGGGTTTATTAGTTAATTTAAACTAGTATGCATGCCACATTTCATGATTAGTTAGAAAAATAAATAACTTTGGTGTTTTTTAGTTTTGCTTGTTTAGAAAAAATAGAAATAGACAATTTTAGGTTATTTGTTACTTTAATTTCTCTTTAAAAAATTAGAAACTTATAATACTTTAATTTGCAATTTGTGACCGGGTTAATTAGTTAATTATAACTAGTATGCCTACCAAATTTCTTGATTATTTAGAAAAATAGAGAACTTTAGTGTTTTTTAATTTTGCTTATTTAGAAAAATTAGAAATAGAGAATTTTAGGTTATTTATTACTTTCATTTCTTTATAAAAAAATAGAAACTTATCATACATTAATTTGCAATTTGTGACCGGGTTAATTAGTTAATTATAACTAGTATGCCTACCATATTTTATGATTAGTTAGAGAAATGGAGAACTTTGGTGTTTTTTAATTTTGCTTGTTGAGAAAAATTAGAAATAGAGAATTTTAGGTTATTTGTTACTTTTATTTCTGTAGTAAAAATTAGAAACTTATCATACTTTATGTTGCAATGCAGACAATGACACGTCATTAGATGTACAATGCCGATCGCCGCTCCAAAGAATTCATTGATGGTGTGCATTATTTCTTAAGAGTGGCCGAGGAAAACAAGCGGGATGGATTCATACGTTGCCCATGTGCCTTGTGTCAGAATTTGAAGGAATATTCTAGCTCTAGAAATATTCACTCACATTTGTTGAAGTCGGGTTTCATGCCAAACTATATTTGTTGGACCAAGCATGGAGAAACCGGGATAATGATGGAAGAATGTGAAGAAGAACAAGAACAACTGGAGCCTGACGACATTATTGCTCAATTTGGTGGCTTCGATGATACAGTAATGGGAGATGCTGAAGAAGAGGGAGGTGCAGAAGGCACACCTGCTGAAGATGATGCTCTTGGTGATGCCATTCGTGATGCACAGAAAGAATGCGAAAGTGAAAAAGAGAAGGCAAAGTTTGACCGCATGCTAGAAGATCACAAGAAATTACTATACCCATCCGTCCAAGATGGGCAAAAAAAATTGGGTACAACACTGGAGTTGTTGAAATGGAAGGCACAAAATGGTGTATCCGATAAGGCATTTGGACAATTACTGAAGATCCAAAAAAAGATGCTTCCGAACCCTAATGAATTGCCCACCACTACGTACGAAGCAAAACAGGTCGTCTGTCCTTTGGGATTAGAAATCCAGAAGATACATGCATGTCCTAATGACTGCATCCTGTACCGTGGCAAGGACTACGAGAATTTAGATGAATGCCCCGTATGTAAAGTAGCACGGTATAAGATCAGGCGAGATGACCCTGGCGATGTTGAGGGGGAAGAATGTCCCAGGAAGAAAATCCCTGCAAAGGTTATGTGGTATGCTCCTATAATACCATGTCTGAAACGTCTTTTCAGAAACAAGGACCATGCAAAGTTGTTGCGGTGGCACAAAGAAGACCGTAAGGTAGACAACATGTTGAGACACCTTGCTAATGGGTCCCAGTGGAGAGCAATAGACAGGGAATTTCCAGAGTTTGCAAAAGACGCAAGAAACTTGAGGTTCGCTTTAAGTACGGACGATATGAATCCTTTTGGTGAGCAGAGCAATAGTCATAGCACTTGGCCTGTTACACTATGTATCTACAACCTTCCTCCATGGTTATGCATGAAGCGAAAGTTCATTATGATGCCGGTGCTCATCCAAGGCCCGAAGCAACTGGGCAATGACATTGATGTCTATCTAAGGCCATTAATTGAAGAACTCCTACTTTTATGGAGCGAAACAGGTGTTCGTGTATGGGATGAGTACAAACAGGAACACTTCAACCTATGAGCAATGTTGTTTGTGACAATCAATGATTGGCCTGCTCTAAGTAATCTTTCAGGGCAGTCAAATAAGGGATATAATGCATACACACACTGTTTTAATGACCTTGATAGTATATATTTGAAAAAATGCAGAAAGGTCGTGTACCTTGGGTATCGTCGATTTCTTTCTATGAATCACCCAGTTAGAAAGAAAGGCAAGCATTTTAAAGGTAAGGCAGACCACCGATGCAAGCCTCGCAACAGAACTGGAGAAGATGTATTTGAGATGGTTAAGGATGTGAAAGTAGTTTTTGGTAAGGGACAGGGCAGCCAACCAGTTCCAAAAGATGCAGCCGGTCATGCACCCATATGGAAGAAGAAGTCAATATTTTGGGAGCTACCCAATTGGCAAGTCCTAGAGGTCCGGAATGCGATCGATGTCATGCACCTGACAAAGAATCTTTGTGTGAACCTTCTAGGATTCATGGGTGTGTATGGAAAGCCTAAGGATTCACTTGAAGCACGACAAGACTTGCAGCGCATGGAAGAGCGAGACAACCTGCATCCAGAGAAGACAGATGATGGACGCCAATATTTAAGACCTGCTAGCTACACTCTTAGCAATAAAGAGAAAGAAATCATGTTTGAATGCTTAAGCAGCATGAAGGTCCCATCTAGATTCTCCTCTAATATAAAAGGTATAATAAATGTGTCTGAGAAGAAATTTCTGAACTTAAAGTCGCATGACTGCCATGTGCTTATGATGCAATTGCTTCCAGTTGCATTAAGAGGAATTCTACCTCCACATGTACGTCTGGCCACCGTTAAGCTATGTGCATTCCTCAATGCAATTTATCAGAAGGCAATCAATCCACTGGAACTTGCTGCTCTACAGAATGATGTGGTTCAATGTCTTGTCAGCTTTGAGTTAGTGTTCCCTCCATCCTTCTTTGATATCATGACAAACCTCCTAGTTCATCTGGTCAAGGAGATCAATATTCTTGGTCCTATGTTCCTACATAATATGTTTCCCTTCGAGAGGTTTATGGGAGTCCTGAAGAAATATGTTCACCAGCGTGCTCGGCCAGAAGGAAGCATCGCAGAGGGCTATGGGACAGAGGAGGTCATTGAGTTCTGTGTTGAATTCATTCCTGAACTTGACCCAATTGGTGTTCCTGAATCGCGACACGAGGGGAGACTGAGTGGAAAGGGAACAATAGGAAAGAAAACATACATCGATACGGGGGACAATTATTTCAATAAAGCACATTACACTGTTCTTCAAAACTCATCCATGGTGGAGCCGTATGTCATGAAACACAAGGACTTTCTACGATCCCAGTTCCCAGAGAAGAAAGAAGCTTGGCTTATGTGTCAGCATATGGACACTTTCAGTGATTGGTTACGAAAAGAATATCAGGGTAATGACCAGATTGATGAGCAACTATATTTGTTGGCTAGGCAACCATCATGGCACATCCTCACGTACAAAGGGTTCGAGATAAATGGAAATACATTTTACACCCTAGGCCAAGATAAAAAAAGCACGAACCAAAACAGTGGGGTTCGCGTAGACACTACCGACCCGAATGGAAACAGACAAACATATTATGGCCACATAGAGGAGATTTGGGAACTAGACTACGCACCTAATTTTAAAGTCCCTTTGTTCCGATGCCAATGGGTCAAGAATACCGGAGGCGGGGTAACAGTTGACAAAGACTATGGAATGACAACAATGGACCTCAATAATGTTGGTTACAAAGGTGAACCATTCGTCCTGGCTGCTGATGTGAATCAGGTGTTCTATGTGAAAGACATGTCTACAAAACAGAAGAGAGGGAAAAATGACAACAAATCAACGAATGAGCCAAAACGCCATATAGTTCTCTCAGGGAAAAGAAACATTGTGGGAATTGAGGATAAGTCAGATATTTCAGAAGATTATGAAAGGGATGACCGAATCAGGCCTTTCAATGTGACTAAAGATCCGAGCATCATGATAAATGCTGAGGACACTCTATGGTTACGTCAAGATCATGACCAAGGAACATACGTCAAAAAGAAGATCACTGCTGTGCCCGCCTAATAAATAGAGTGTATTAGAGTATGTGTATGTGACACTTGTAACGTCAGATGTTTGTATTAGTTTTTTTATTTTATATCATTTCAAATAATGAAATGACTTGAAGTATTTGTTGCTAAGCATGTGCACAGTAAGAACTTATGGGAGACCAATTTGACATTTGGAAAAAGTAATGCAAAAACAAATTTTCTATTGAAAACAACTACTTTAAAATATTCTAATTAAGTCAGACATTTTTTGCATTAACAAAATACTAATTATTTTTAATATTTATGTTTGCTATTATAAGGGATGAAAAGATTTTATGTTCCCAATTTTCCAAATAAGTAATTACACAAAAGAAAATAGAACTGTTATTTTTTAAGAAATTAATACCCATTCTTTTATTTACTGTGCATTTAATAAAAATAATCTATTTAGAAATAGCATAGATAAACAAAATTAATCTAAAGTAAACAGCCGGGTTGAAAAAATAATTCGATTTAATGGTGAATATCACGTATATCACGATTTTGAAGTTAAATTGTGATACATGAACAAAATTTACGTTAAAATAATGCAAAAACAAATTTTCTATTGAAAACAACTACTTTAAAGTTTTTTAATTATGTCAAACATTTTTGCATTAACAAAATACTAATTGTTTTTTATATTTATGTTTGAAATTATAAGGTGAGAAAATAATTTATGTTCAAAAACTTTCTACAGTGCAATTAGGCAAAATGAAATGCAACTGTTATTTTTTTAAAAAAAATTATACCTAGTATTTAATTTACTGGACAATAAACAAGATTTAACATATTTATTATAGGTTATTAAAAAGAAAAAACAAAAGGTAACTACCAGTAATTTCAAGATTTAGGGCAAAACCTTTAGTCCCGGGTCTTAAAACTGACCGGGACTAAAGATACCTTTAGTCCCGGCTATCAACACCAACCAGGACTAAAGATACCTTTAGTCCCGGCTCTCAACATCAACCGGGACTAAAGGTTGCACAACCTTTAGTCCCGGGCCTGGCCACCAACCGGGACAAAAGGTGTTTTAGTCCCGGTGCAAGCTACCAACCGAGACTAAAAGTCTCGGCAGGTACTTAAGGCACAGTACGCCCTTCTTCTTCCTCTAGCCACCAGATCGACGTCGCCGCCACCGCCGCTATCCTCGAGCTAACCCTAGTCGTCGCCGTCCCAGCCGTTGACCTCGCCGTCCTCGAGCCCGCCGCGCCGCTCCCTCCTCGACTCCGGCGTCGACCCCGGCCATCTCCATCACGTACAACGCCGTCCTCGGAAAGGGTGCAGCGCCGGCCGTCTCCTCGCCATCCGTCGAGCCGCGTGCCGCCGTGTCCTCCTCGGCCAGCAGGGAGCCGCGCGCCGCCGCCTGCTTCTTCTCTGGCCAAAGATGCAGGGAGCCACGCCGCCTGCTACGTCGTCGTCTTCTCCGGCCCGTGCCGCCGCGTTCTTCTCCGGCCAGTGCACGCCAGCAAGCCAGCAGGGAAGCTTAATGTCTAGTAATGTCTAGTAACTTCATTATGTCATGTGATAGTAACTTCATTATGTCATGTGATAGTAACTTCATTATGTCTAGTAACTTCATTATGTCATGTAATATCTAAGGTTTTGCAATATTGTAACATTTTAATATAATGTCAAGTAACTTCATTAATAAAAGTAATGTCATGTGAAACCTATTCGAAACCCTATTTTATTATAGGTTATTAAAAAGAAAAAACATACACTTAGTGTATGGATACGCTAAGTGTATATTTCCTTATGTGCAATATAGCATTTCACTTATGTTTCCACTGCCTCCATATATTTGCTAAGTGTATATTTTTCTTTTATCTTGTGGTGCTACATGACAAATTGAATTCTAACATCTTTCACATATATTTGCAGAAATGGCCGATCCGAATGATAACATGGATGAGGTAATGATGGACCTAATCAACAGCGGCGGCAATCAAAATCCCCAAGTCCAAGGTGATGACAATGAACAAATAGATGATGGGAGTCAGTACTTTGCTGATTATGAAGAACTTATGGGAGACAATCCTGATGAGATCTATCTACAATCTAGTATATATGTATATACATGAAATTAAAAAGAATGGCTTTTGTATTAATATATTTATACTTGTCTGTGTAGCCCTCTGGATCGGCGACAGCTTCCGGGAGTAGTAGAAAAGTGTGAGGCCCGAAGAAGCCGTTGGAGGGTCGGTACATTCTGTCGGAATTCGACGAGGGTACAGGCCAAGTACTTGGGGAACATTCAAAGAAATTTGTTTCGCACTGTGGATACCTAGTAAGGGACAGGCTCCTGATCAGTGCTCGAGAATGGAGGCAACGAAAAGATGACCCTACTATTAGTTATGTCTCGGATCGTGACAAGGAATTGCTATGGCTAGATATCCTTCAACATTTCACGCTCGATACACAGGATGAAGCTTTGAAGGAGAAGGTTCAAATCTGGGCTATGCAGAAGATGGCCAAACAATTTTAGGCTTGGAAGAAGAAACTCCACAAGACTTTTGTTGCACATAACCGGACACCGGATTTCACCAACAAGGCCTACGTCAAGTTGAGGCCTTTTTGGGATGAGTCCGTACAGTTTAAGAACTCAAATGAGGGTCAGGCACGGATGATCCGTAATCAGGAAAATGCTAGACACAAGCAATACCACCATCACTTGGGTTCAGGTGGCTACCGGACTGCTATTCCTAAGTGGCAGAAGCTGGAACAGGAGATTGTTGACAAGGGGATGGAACCAGAATCACTGCACTGGCCTGAGCACGCCAAGTATTGGTTCTTCGGTCATGGGGGAACCGTGGACCTAGAGACCGGAAAGGTAGTGTACAGCGAGAAGCTGCAGAGAGTGGGACAGAGAATGGCCTATGGCTAAGGATTAGTTGAAAGTGGCGCCTGGCAGCCAAATAGAGAGAAGGATGAGCTGACATACGCCCTGGAGACTGCTGAACACGGTGGGTGAACAAGAGGCTATGGAGAGATATCATGGGAGCATGGCTTCCCTAAAGATAGACCCACTTATATAAGTCACCAAAGAAAGAAGGAAGAGGAGGCAGAGCGGTTGCGTAGGTTGGAGGCAATGGTGATGGAGTCATGTGAAGCGGCTCGTGAAGCGATAGCGCGAGAGAAAGCGCTAGAAGATAGAATGAACAAGGAAATCAAAAGGCAAGTGCAGGAAGCAGTAAGTTCTATACAAAGGCAAACTGCATCAGAGCCAGGAGTCAACATTAGCCCCCCCCCCCCCCCCCGATCAGTTGAAAAGCAGTTGCGCTTCCACGGAGGTGCTAACTATTCAAGACGATGTGGGGCTGCGCTTTCCGGTGGATGATGTCACTGAAACTAAGACAACATGTGAGCTGCATATTCCACAGGGGGCTGCCACAGTCATGGTTGCTGTCGGTGTTGTAACTCCTATCGACCCTACGAAGACACCAAGAATCCATGGGGCGATAGTTCCAGCTAGATATGCTAGTGTCTCGGTGGATAGAGTTGTCAAAGGCTTCGAAAATGTGCAGCTTGAGATAGAAGGAGGTGATGGAGAGAAGACTCTAGGACAAGCAGAGAAGGCTTTCATTTGTTGGCGCAAGCACTACATCATTATTCTTGGGGCATCACCTAGTAGTCTACCACCACCTCATCATCATGAACCTAACCCTAGGTGTGGATGAAACTTGACGATACATTTATTCACTAAATTTATTTTGCATTCCCTTAGTTAGCTGTTTATATTACTCATATACCTCATTCGTTTCACAGGTGGTCACCAACATGTCATAGTGCTACGGGTGATGATGAGGCAGTGCAAGACACAGCTGCATCTCCTCAGGCTGCAATGCCACCACCTTGGGCTCCAACACCGCCACCTCGGGCTCCAACGCCGCCGCCTCAGGCTCCAACACCGCCGCCTCAGGCTCCAACACCGCCAACTCAGGCTCATAGTGTTGCGGGTGATGACGAGGCAGTGCAAGACACAGCTGCATCTCCTCGGGCTGCAACGCCACCACCTCGGGCTCCAACGCCGCCTCCTCAGGCTCCAACACTAACACCGGCTGCCCCTTCGCCTCCACGTCGGGCTCCAACCCCCCACCGGCCGCCCCATCGCCTCCACACGTGGCTCCAGCGCCAAAACCGGTGGACCCACCATTAAAGAAGAGGTCGGCCACACAATCAAAAGTGTCAGCCACCCCGCTGCCAAAGAAGAAAGCCTCTGAAAAGAAACAACTTATCATTCCTAAGAAGCTATCCTATGAGAAGACTGCTGCAGAAATAGATGCTTCAGTAAAGTCAGATGTGGACAGTTTCTTCAAGAAACTTAAGGATGAAAGAGAATCCAAGTGAAACCCTGAGAAGCCATACCTCTTACTACGGCTAGAAGATCTACGGCAAAGGGTTGAGGCTCAACAAAAAAAAGAGGCGTCAAGCTCAGAAAGAATCATCATCTTTATCGGACTATGATCGCACTCGAAGAAAATCCATAGAAGAAGAGAAGAAGAAAGAGAAAAGAGCACGCAAGGGTGTAGCACAGCTCGGGGAACGATCAAAGCAATCAATGCCCCCGCTAGTAATTGGGAATGAATATGGTTCAAACATCGACGTGCTAGACCAGTAGATACCTCCAGATTTGAACTATGAGGATCTTGATAGTTTTTTGCGGACACTGGTCTTAACTTAGCCTAAATGATAGCTGGGGCAGCAATTGAAAGTGCTCCAGAAATTGATAATTGGCAGAAGACATATGAATATGGCAAGAGTCTATTCAACCCTACGGCCCTCAGCAAACTTGGCACGCAAATGTACTTGCTAAACCAGTGGTACCTCGCAGCGTGTGGCAGAAGAGCAAATGACTAAATTTGCGTTTGAATTAGAAACCATCATTACTTCCGTGGTGATGATGTTATTTATGTTCAATTTAATGAGCTACACCAGCTATGCCACATGGACGCTCTGGACAAAGCTGTAATTAGTTGCTTCTGTCTGTAAGTGATTCTTTCTTTTAATAATGTCACTATAACTTATCATGTATATGTATAACTAATTACAGAAACCGGCTATACATATGCAGAAACATGATGAGGGACCTCAGAGTTAGAAATGACAAGGAGATTGGATTTGTAGATCCTTATGTTGTATTCAAAGACCCCAAGACTCCGTATGTCTTATGGAGAGTTCAAACGGAGAGAAATCTACGGAGGTACTTGATCAATCAAAAGGATAGAAGATATATACTCTTTCCCTATAACTTTAAGTAAGTATCGTTATCGTGTCTACATTCTATTAAACCAATTAATCAGATCAGTATGAAGATATATAATTATTTTGCCTACACACAAATGCAGCTATCATTGGATACTAATTGTCATTGATCTCTGGAATATCATTTGCTAATCTATGACTCGTTGAGAAAATCACAGGAAGATTATCAAGAAATGATAGATATTATCCAAGGGTAACTTCGATCTCTAAATATTAATTTCAGCTCTTTAACTCGGTAATAGATAATTAATAATGATTGTTTTATTGCTAGGGTTTGGGTTGGGTTCGTGCAGAAACACCGTCCAGATTTGAAAGTGCCACTTTTAAAGCCTATCCTACTTCAGTGGATTCTACGGCAACCACCGGGCAAAAATTTGTGTGGCTACTATGTCTACGAATTTCTGACGGTCTATGAAAAAAGAACAAATCTTGAGCACGCAAAAGTATGTCACATGTATATATAATAAGTTCATTTCATTTATTTATTGCTATTTAATAAATCTTATTCATACCTCTAACTTTTTTCTTTAATGTCTACTAAAGGAGACGTGGTTAAGGCAGAAGGTGTTGGACGAAGTCCGCCTAAAAGGAATTCAGGAGACAATCGGAGGATTTCTTAACGACCAAGTCCTGAATCCCGCCGGCGAGTACTACTTCAACCCTGATGAGCCAATGAAACCAAACCAAGATGATCATTTGTATGATGCTTGAGTGGCAGAGAACAATTAAGTTGTAAATACTTTATCTGTGATGGATATGTGTAAATATTATATTAAGGACCTATAGACATGTATAATATATAAATAGTGTTATATAGTATATTTATATTTAATGCTCTAAATTATATAAATTATAGGTGCATGTCTACATAAACAAGCAGCGAACAATACACATTCGAAAATAATAATAATATAATTGTAAACTAGAAAAGGAAAACCAAAAGAAAAGAAAAGGAAAAAGAAAAAAAAACTCTTTAGTCCCGGTTGGTAACACCAACCGGGACTAAAAGGGGCGGCCAGGTGGCGCACCCTGGCGCACCCTTTAGTCCCGGTTGGTGTTATCAACCGGGACTAAAGGTGGACCTTTAGTCCCGGGCCACGGAACCGGGACTAAAGGTGGGACATTTAATCCTGAAACCTTAGTTTCGGCTCCGCAGCCGGGACTAAAGGCCTTTTAGGCCCGGGACTACAGCCCTTCTCTGTAGTAGTGTAGGGAAGTCTGCCCTCTATTTTTTATTATTGCCTTATTTTTTACATCTACTTGAGTACAAGTCCTCAAATTAGAACTCTCAAATCCCTTCTGAGAGACACTACCATAAGTGATCCCCTTATTATTCTTTGTTCTTCTCATCCTCATTCTCAGTCACATTCCCGTGGCAACAATCTAAGCAGCGGGAGGAGTATGGAAACCAAATCTGACAAGCGGAGGCAAAGCCGCCCTCATCGGTAGGAGCCAGGCAGCGGCTCCCATCAAGAGGGCACCGGCACCATCAAGAGAGGAGCCGGATTTCTAACTGTGGAGATGGAGGGCGGGAGAGCAATTAGAGCATGAAGAAACTAGCACCGGCACCCCTCCTGTAACCAGCGCTGCCGGTGCTAGGCATGGACATGGTCGCGGCTTTGATGATTGCTCATGTCGAGAGCAACAAGCGGCCCAATTATGGTGGTGGTATCTGGTATGGCAGGGCACAAGACGGTACATCGGGACAAGCATCTAGGCCATGATAGGCTTGTGGGTGGTGGATTACTTTGTGGAGGTCCTCGTGTATCCGTAGAAATGTTTTTGCGCATTGTGGATGTTGTGAAATCCCCTTGTTCATACTTCAAGTACATACGCAATGCAATCGGGGACCTTGTCCATAATGCTTTGAAGAAGATTACAACAACATTTCGTATGCTGGCATATGGTGTCCCAGCTCATTCTCTTGATGACTCACTTCGAATTGCGGAGGGCACCACCATATTGAGTTTCAGGAAATTTGTGAAAATAAAATTAAGGTATTTGGACAAGAATATTTCTGAGCACCAGACTACAGAGGACATTGCAAGGCTTATGGTAATTGGTTAACCAACAGGGTTCCTAGGGATGCTTGGATGCATCGACTCCATACATTCAAAGTGGAAGAATTGCACTATGGCATGGCATGGACAATTTAAAGGGCATTATCATGATCCAATAATCATTCTTGAGGTTGTCATATCCTATGATCTATGAATTTGGCATGCGTACTTTGGATTGCCTAGGTCTCATAATGATATCAATGTCCTACAAAGGTCACCGCTATTTGCAAGGCTAGCGGATGGAGACGGCCCACCGGTTAACTTTGAAGTCAATGGTCACCAATACACAATGGGCTACCAACTTTTGTCATGACAATACACAAACCTCAAAATAAAAAGAGAGTACACTTTGCCAAGGCTCAAGAAGCGCAAAGGAAGGACACTGAGTGAGCATTTGGGGTGTTGCAATCTCATTTTGCAATTGTCTGTGGACTTGCTAGATTTTGGGACCAAAATACTTTGTGGCACATCATGACAACATGTGTGATAATGCACAACATGATAATAGAGAATGAGCAAGGGCAATCAGAAGACTTCAACAATAACTATATACTAGGTGAATACCCCGCGCGTTGCCGTGGAAATTGCTGATAATTTGGAATAAAATTACTTATACAAAGGGATTGACAATTATAAGTTAATGTTAGTGAATGACGTGACACGTTGATGCAGACAACTAGATGCATATTAGCGGATGATGTGTCTTGCTGATATGTAGATTATAATTAAAAATGCTAGTTGGTCATAAATACATCCGATAGTGGACTGCTTAGGTGAACAGCTTGCATGTCTAGAGAATTAGGTAGTGGAGTTTAGCTTTATAGAGTTTATAGATATGGGGACACCTACACTACTACAGAAAGCTAATCACCGCCGTCTTCGGAACCCACATTACCTATGGTTTTGGCCTCGTTGGTGTATGTCGGTGGTGATCGGTGACCTTTATCTCCGCTGGTTGCGCGCCGGCGGTGACGTTAAGTTACCACTGTCGGTCCAGCATATCATATGGCAATGACGGAATGTTACCACCGTTGGATCATCGTATCATCTAGCAGTGCTAATGCGACCTTCAACGCTGAAAGGTCTTGATGGCTAGAGGGGGGGTGAATAGCCTTTTAAAAATTTCTACAAAGGCAAGCTAAACAAGTTTATCAATACAACAAATAGCGAGATGCGAGTTTTGCTTAGCCTATGGGGTGTTTGCAAGCCACCTATCCAATTCACAATTCTAGTAATGGCACTCAACCGCACAAGACAAACCGAGAAGGTAACTACAACTACAACTAGCAAGCTACACAAAAGAGCTACTCTAGCAAAGCTAACTAGCTAGCAAAGATAACTAAGAAAGTAATGCGGAGTTGAGTTAGGAGAGTTTCACCGAGGGGCGAAGTATTGAGCCAACCAATATGATCAACAATGAATACCAAGACAACCGAACACCGAGATCAATCAATCACAATATGAAAGTGATGACACAAGATTTATCCTGAGGTTCACGTGCTTGCCGGCACGCTAGTCCCTGTTGCGTCCCTCTTCACCACGTGGTTCGGTGGCTAATCGGTCTCACACCGAGCCTCTCAAAAGGCACCACAAGAACCTACCAAATGGCAAAAGGTTACAATGACACGAGCAATTTACTAATGTTGCCTTTGGCGCTTCGTCGAGGTAGGCACAAACCCCTCACAATCACCGGAGGTGGCCAAGAACAATCACCAACTCTTGCCAACGCCTCCAAGCTGCTCCAAGCCGTCTAGGTGGCGGCAACCACCAAGAGAAACAAGAATCCCGCAGCAAATCAACCACCAAGTGCCAACTAGATGCAATCTCACAATGCAAATGCACTTGGATCACTCAATCTCACTTCGAATATGCAAAGAAGCAAGAGAGATGAGTGGGAGGGGAGTTGCTTAGCTCAAAGTGCTCACAAGTATGTCAAATGTCCAAGAGAGGGAGCTTTAAGCCGGCCAACGAGTATATATAGACGTACCCCTTCGAATATAGCCGTTAGGAACTTAAACGGCCGCAGTCGCGCTGACCGGACGCGCTGGTCACGTGGACCAGATGCGCCGATCGCGCAACGGCTCTTTTTCGAAACACCGACCGGACGCACTGGGTGCAACGACCGGACGCGCTGGTCACGACCGGACAGCCAGTCCCGTGACTGACCGGACGCGCTGGTCAACCCTGAGCCGCGCACAATGAAACATTGACCGGACGCGCTGGAGAACTGACCGGACGCCACAGTGCCAGCGTCCGGTTGGAGTCCAGTAAGCTCCCTGATCGACCGGACGTGTCCGGTCGACTGTGACCGGACGCGCTGCGCATCCGATCAACCAACTGAAAAACGCGCAGACGCTGAACGCTGACCGGACGCGTCCGGTCAAACAGTGACCGCGTCCGGTCCAGCGTCCGGTCACCACTGTGACCTCCGTTCGCCTCCGTTTCTTTTTCCGACTCCCGGCGTAGTGGAAAATAGGCGTTTCAACTTCTCGAAAACGCCTGAATCCCGCCTCACAAGCTCGGCGGGAGGGAGAGAGGACCCCAAACCCTCTCTACCGCTCAAACTCCACCGCCTTCGCAGACGTGCTAACATCACCAAGTGACCATCACTATGTGCATGTGTGTTAGCATTTTCACAATCATTTTTCGAGGCGTTATTAGTTCTATCCAAATGCATATGACATGAAATGCACACCTAGAGGCACTTAGGAGTTCAATAGCCGCGTCATTCCCCTCTTTATAGTACGGCTATCTATCCTATAATGTAACCACACCCACTAGGTGTCTTGGTTACTAAAACACAACCCTTAAGCATATACCTTTGCCTTGATCACGTAGGGTTGCATCCAAATCCAAGTGTGGCCATCATGATCACCATGTCCATCTTGCCACCAAACTTGGAATGTACTAATCCTCATATGCTACATACAACTTAGGGATAGGATTAGTACTTAGGCATTGTCACTAATTACCAACACCAAACATAGGACTTTCAATCTCCCCCTTGTTGGTAATTGGTGACAACCCTTTCACAAAGATATTATGATAAAATTTTGATTGAACCCATGTCACATTGTCCAAGTATATTACCATGTGTAAGAAGTATGGACATGTGATCATGAATTCAAATTGATTGCAATGGCTCCCCCTACATGTATGCTATATGTTTGGATTTAGGAAGCATACATGTTAGATAGGAAAGATTAGGAGCATTGACTACCAATAGGTGCTAAGTGTTTTAGATTATAGACCTTTGAAGCGTGATACCATCGGAGTAGCGATAAACACCATCTTAGCACCTTGTGTAGTTAGATACCACTTGGAAAAGCACACACATAACTAGAAACCTCATGAGATCAACATTATAAACAAGGTTCTAGTACCACTTTGGAAAACATGAAGCAAGAGAAATCTAACTACTTCCTATTCATGCTAGTACTTCAATACACCATTCAATTGTATACTAGCAAAACATCACACAAGCAAAGTATTGGAGAAAGAGAAATGCATAACTATGCATCATACATATGAAGTGCACATGGAAATGCAACATTCATGTTTAAGAGCTTGCTCCCCCTACTTGTGTGCTCGAAATTTTAGTTGATCCCCTTCTTTTATCAATTCTCCCTTTAGGTTTTCTCCCCTTTAGAATCTATCTTTGTGAACAACATTTTCTCCCCCTTTGGCACCAATGACCATAAGGGACCAATTTTAGATAGATTATCATGTTGAATTATGGGGTGAGGATCAAGTTTGTGATTCAACCTAGATTGCTTGCATAAATAAAATACTTCGGTTTGATCCAAGGGCAAGCTTCTTCACACTTCACTAGAAGGGTTATCATGCACCATATTGAAGCAATTATTTAGACAAGTGATCTAGATTAAACACTTAGGATCACAAGCTACTTAAACAAGTTATATGCTACCACTAGATCATACAAGTCATGGAAACAATAGTGGCACCATATGAACTTCAAATTCATTTGATTTTCATAAATGAGCCTAGAACATGTAAATTATGACTAGATGCACTAAACAAGTCCTTAGCATAGAATGTATGATATGTCAACCAATTGTACCTTGGGGCTCGAAGGAGAGGCATGTCATATCATGGAGGTGCATCAACTCATGTTAGAGAAGTCAAGTATGTTCAACTCATTCTTTAGCTTGTGAAATCTCTTCTCATCAAGTGGCTTGGTGAATAGATCGGCTAATTGATCTTCGGTGCCCACACTCTCAATAGCAATGTCACCCTTTTATTGATGATCTCTAATAAAATGATGACGAATATCAATATGCTTTGTTCTTTGATGTTGAACCGGATTGTTGGTTAGCTTCATGGCACTTTTATTGTCACATAGCAATGGCACATTCTTAAAATTGATTCCAAAATCCTTCAATGTTGCCTTCATCCACAAGATTTGTGCACAACAACTACCCGCAGCGATGTATTCAGCTTCGGCGGTAGATAGTGCAATACTATTTTGCTTCTTGGATGACCATGACACAAGTGATCTTCCCAACAATTGACAAGTCCCGGAAGTGCTATTTCTCTCCACTTTGTCACCGGCATAGTTGGAATCCAAATATCCAACTAGCTCAAAGCTTGCACCTTTGGGATACCATAATCCAACATCTTGTGTATGCTTCAAATACCTCAATATTCTCTTTGTTGCCTTCAAATGACTTTCTCTTGGTGAGGCTTGAAATCTTGCACACATGCATACACTAAACATCACATCGGGTCTTGATGCCGTCACATAGAATAGGCTACCAATCATTGATCTATAAAGCTTTTGATCCACCATGTTGCCACTCTTGTCACTATCCAAACTTCCACTAGTGCCCATTGGAGTTGTAATGCCCTTTGCATCTTCCATGCCAAACTTCTTGAGCATATCTTTGATGTACTTGGTTTGGCTCACAAATGTTCCTTCCTTCATTTGTTTGATTTGAAGTCCAAGAAAGAAACTAAGTTCACCAATCATTGACATTTCAAATTCCTTTGCCATTATTTTTCCAAACTCATCACAATAATCTTGATTGGTTGAACCGAATATGATATCATCAACATATATTTGCAACACAAACAAGTCCTTCTCAATCTTCTTGGTGAAGAGAGTAGTATCCACTTTGCCCATGACAAAACCTTTGGATAGCAAGAAATCTCTTAATCTTTCATACCATGCTCTAGGTGCTTGCTTCAATCCATACAAAGCTTTTCTCAATTTGTAGACATGATTGGGTTTCTTGTCATCTTCAAAACCGGGAGGTTGCTCAACATATACCTCCTCTTGGATGTACCCATTGAGAAATGCACTCTTCACATCCATTTGATATAACTTGATATTGTGAGCACAAGCATAGGCAAGTAAGATCCTAATTGCTTCCAATCTTACAACCGCGGCATAAGTTTCACCAAAGTCAAGACCCTCTATTTGTGTGTAACCTTGAGCCACTAGTCTTGCTTTGTTCCTTACTACTATTCCATCTTGATCTTGCTTGTTGCGAAAGACCCATCTTGTTCCAATGACATTATGATCCTTAGGCCTCTCAACTAGTTCCCATACTTCATTTCTCTTGAAGTTGTTGAGCTCTTCATGCATTGCATTTACCCAATCTGGATCTCTCAATGCTTTATCAATGTCCTTGGGTTCTTCCATTGACACAAAAGAAGAGTGAGCACAAAATGATGCCAATCTTGATCTAGTTTGAACTCCCCTTTGTATGTCACCAATGATGGAATCCAATGGATGGTCTCTTGCAATGTTAGTTGGTTGAAGCACTTGGACTTGATTGCTTGGATGTTGATGTTGATCATGAGTCGGAGATGATGAACTAGCCACTTGTTAATCTTGTTGCACTTGAGATGATGTACTAGCTTGATTTTGCATTAGAGAACCACTAGCTTGTGTAATTGGACTTTGGAGCACTTGATCTTTGTTGTCATCCACATCAATCACTTGCTTCGGCCTAATATCACCAATATTCATTTCTTTCATAGCATTGGTCAATTGAGTTCCTCTCACATCATCCAAGTTATTTTCCTCATCTTGAGAGCCATTTGTTTCATCAAACTCAACATCATGAACTTCCTCAAGTAAACCACTAGCCAAATTCCAAACTCTATAAGCTTTTCTAGTAGTGGAGTAACCAAGTAAGAATCCTTCATCATATTTCTTTTCAAACTTGCTCAATCTAGTGCCCTTCTTCAAGATGTAGCATTTGCAACCAAATACCCGAAAGTATGCAATGTTGGGCTTTCTTCCATTTAAGATCTCATATGGTGTCTTCTCTAAGAACTTATGCCAATAGAGGCGGTTGCTATAGAAGCAAGCCGTGTTGATTGCTTCGGCCCAAAATGAATGACTTACATTATACTCATTCAACATTGATCTTGCCATATCAATCAAGGTTCTATTCTTCCTCTCAACTAAGCCATTTGATTGAGGTGTATACTTGGCCAAAAATTGATGTTTGATTCCAAGCTCATCACATAGCTCATCAATTCTTGTATTTCTAAACTCACTTCCATTGTCACTTCTTACTTTCTTGATTGTGGTCTCAAACTCATTTTGCACCCTCTTGATGAACTTCTTGAATATGTCAAATACATCACTCTTGTCCACAAGAAAGAATACCCATGTGTATCTAGTGAAATCATCCACAATCACAAAGCCATACTTGTTGCCACCTATGCTTGTGTATGTAGTTGGTCCAAATAGATCCATGTGCAACAACTCAAATGCCTTGGAAGTACTCATAATGCTTTTCAATGGATGAGTGTTGCCTACTTGCTTTCTGGCTTGACATGCACTACATAGCTTATCTTTCTCAAATGTGACATCCTTTAAGCCTCTAACTAAGTCATGCTTCACTAACTTGTTCAATTGCTTCATGCCAACATGACCAAGTCTTCTATGCCATAACCAACCCATACTTGATTTGGTGAGCAAGCAAGTTGAAAGTTGAGTGTCACTAGCATTGAAATCAACCAAGTATAGATTCTCATATCTAAAGCCCTTGAAGATCAAATTGGAGCCATCAACACTAACTATCTCCACATCATCAACACCAAATATGCACTTGAAACCTAGATCACACAATTGAGCAACCGAGAGAAGATTGAAGTTCAACTTTTCAACTAGGAGCACATTAGAAATGCTATGATCATTTGAGATTGCAATCCTTCCAAGAGCCTTCACATCACCCTTGCTATTGTCACCAAATGTGATACTATCAATGCCACTATCATTTGATTTGAGAGAGTTGAACATTCTTGAATCACCAGTCATATGTTGAGAGCACCCACTATCAAGCACCCAATGCCTTCCTCCGGCCTTGCAATTTACCTATAAAATAAATTAATGTTTCTTAGGTACCCATACTTGTTTGGGTCCTTGGAGGTTAGTAACTAAGCTCTTTGGTACCCAAATGGCCTTCTTCTTTGGACCCACAATTGGTGTACCAACAAACCTAGCATGCACACCTTTCTCACCCTTGGTAAGCACATAACAAGAATCAAAATGAATGTAATCCATTTTAGCATGAAACTTGTTGTTGTTCTTGTTCATTTTATTACAATTAATCTCTAGATGCCCAACTTGCTTGCATCTATTGCAATAACGACCATTGTTCTTCACAAAGCAAGACTTTGGAGTAGCAAAGGCCGCCTTGCCCTTCTTGGGAGTATAGCCCAAACCCTCTTTGTTAAGAGAGAACCTTTGGCTACCCAAGCATTTTAGCAAGCGGGCATCCCCACCATAGGCATTGCCTAATGCACGGGTGAGATCATCCACCTCTCTCTTGAGAGTCTCATTCTCAACCACAAGCGATGCATCACTAGTAGTAGAGGTAGAGTTGGTTGTGGTGGATGATGATGAGCTACATGAAGCATTAGTAGGACCAACAAATAAAGAATCATCAACAATATCACATGTTAGTCCAATATCACAAGTGACAATCACTTGCTCCTCCTTAGCTTCCTTCATGAGCTTCTCCAACTTGAGGTCCTTCGCCTTGATGAGCTCAATTAGAGAGGAGTGGGCTTCCTTAAGCCTAGTGTGAGCAACTTCAAGGTCCTCGTGGTCTTCCTTTAGACACTCACGAGAGGCCTCTAGCTCATCAAAGGATTTCCTAAGAGCTTTAAGCTCTTGTTCAATTCCTTTGCACTCCTTACTCTTTTTGAGAGCAACAAGCTCTTCCATCAAGGCATCATTTTCATTGCTCTTGGCAATGAGCTCTTGTTCCAAGATTTTGTATTTCTTGGTTGTCCTCTTGTAGCCCTTGCTCATTTGATCTATTATGCCCAATAGATCATCCTTGGAGTAGTCCTCATCCTCCTCATCATCACTCCTACAACCATCACTAGCACAAGAATCATCATCACTATCATCATATTTTACCTTGGTAGGCTTGGCCATAAGGCATGTCGATGTAGTGTCGAAGATGGATGACTTGTTGGAGAGGGCAATGCTTGCAATGGCTCGCCTAGTGGTTCTCTCATCATCACTAGAACTTTCATCATCATCACTATCGGAGTTGTCACTATCCCAAGTGACCACATAACCACCACCCTTCTTCTTCTTGTTGATAGTGAAGCTCTTCTTCTCTTTCTTCTCCTTCTTGTCCTTCTTGTTCTTCTTCAACTTCAACTCCCCATCATGATATCTTTTGTCTTCATAGAGACACTTTGCCACTACATGATCGGGGCTATTGCAATTGTAGCAAAGCACCTCCTTTGCCTTCATGAAGTCCCTTCTCTTTCTTGCACCATATCCTTTTTTCTTCATGAACCTCCCCATCTTGTGCACTAGGAGGGCCATGGTCTCATCATCGAATGGATCATCATCATCACTCTCCACCTTGCTCTTACCCTTAGAAGATGAAGCCTTGAATGCATTGGGCTTCTCTTGCTTGACCTTGGTCTCCTTCTTCTCTTCTATCTCATCTTCATCATCATTGTATTGGCATCGGTCATTATATCTCCAAGCACATCGGTTGGTTTGACCTTGTCCAATCCCTCTCTAAAGATCATTCTTCTCAAGGTAGCAAACTTCTTGGGTAAACACATCAAGAACTTGTGTGAGAAGTCCTTGTCCTCAACCTTCTCCCCAAGCCCCCTGAGATCATTGACAATGACTTGGAGCCTATAGAACATATCCGAGATGGATTCATCATCCTTCATCTTGAAAGTGGAGAACTTGTCCTTGAGCATATATAGCTTGGCACTTTTTACCGTTGAAGTGCCTTCATATGTTTCTTCAAGCCTTATCCAAAGCTCATTTGCCTTTTCAAGATCTTTGATTTGCTCAAATACTTTGTCATCAATAGCATGGTAGATTGTGTCAAGTGCCGCCGTGTTGCATTGTTTGTTGATGCGGTCATTTGGAGTGAGACTTTCTTCATCAAGAATGATGTATCCTTCTTTGGTCACCTCCCAAACCTTCTCATGTATATTGCCTAGATATTGCTTCATCTTCCTTTTCCAATGATCAAAGCAAGAGACGCCATCAAAGAATGGAGGCTTGCCATTAACATGATTGAACATAACTTGAGCCATCTTGCACCGAGGTTGTTAAGCCTTGCAAACGGTGACCACGGCTCCGATACCACTTGAAAGGTCTTGATGGCTAGAGGGGGGTGAATAGCCTTTTAAAAAATTCTACAAAGGCAAGCTAAACAAGTTTATCAATACAACAAATAGCGAGATGCGAGTTTTGCTTAGCCTATGGGGTGTTTGCAAGCCACCTATCCAATTCACAATTCTAGTAATGGCACTCAACCGCACAAGACAAACCGAGAAGGTAACTACAACTACAACTAGCAAGCTACACAAAAGAGCTACTCTAGCAAAGCTAACTAGCTAGCAAAGATAACTAAGAAAGTAATGCGGAGTTGAGTTAGGAGAATTTCACCGAGGGGCGAAGTATTGAGCCAACCAATATGATCAACAATGAATACCAAGACAACCGAACACCGGGATCAATCAATCACAATATGAAAGTGATGACACGAAGATTTATCCCGAGGTTCACGTGCTTGCCGGCACGCTAGTCCCCATTGTGTCCCTCTTCACCACGTGGTTCGGTGGCTAATCGGTCTCACACCGAGCCTCTCGAAAGGCGCCACAAGAACCTACCAAATGGTAAAAGGTTGCAAATGACACGAGCAATTCACTAATGTTGCCTTTGGCGCTTCGCCGAGGTAGGCACAAACCCCTCACAATCACCGGAGGTGGCCAAGAACAATCACCAACTCTTGCCAACGCCTCCAAGCTGCTCCAAGCCGTCTAGGTGGCGGCAACCACCAAGAGAAACAAGAATCCCACAGCAAATCAACCACCAAGTGCCAACTAGATGCAATCTCACAATGCAAATGCACTTGGATCACTCAATCTCACTTCGAATATGCAAAGAAGCAAGAGAGATGAGTGGGAGGGGAGTTGCTTAGCTCAAAGTGCTCACAAGTATGTCAAATGTCCAAGAGAGGGAGCTTTAAGCCGGCCAACGAGTATATATAGACGTACCCCTTCGAATATAGCCGTTAGGAACTTAAACGGCCGCAGTCGCGCTGACCGGACGCGCTGGTCACGTGGACCAGATGCGCCGATCGCGCAACGGCTCTTTTTCGAAACACCGACCGGACGCACTGGGTGCAACGACCGGACGCGCTGGTCACGACCGGACAGCCAGTCCCGTGACTGACCGGACGCGCTGGTCAACCCTGAGCCGCGCACAATGAAACATTGACCGGACGCGCTGGAGAACTGACCGGACGCCACAGTGCCAGCGTCCGGTTGGAGTCCAGTAAGCTCCCTGATCGACCGGACGCGTCCGGTCGACTGTGACCGGACGCGCTGCGCGTCCGATCAACCAACTGAAAAACACGCAGACGCTGAACGCTGACCGGACGCGTCCGGTCAAACAGTGACCGCGTCCGGTCCAGCGTCCGGTCACCACTGTGACCTTCGTTCGCCTCCGTTTCTTTTTCCGACTCCCGGCGTAGTGGAAAATAGGCGTTTCAACTTCTCGAAAACGCCTGAATCCCGCCTCACAAGCTCGGCGGGAGGGAGAGAGGACCCCAAACCCTCTCTACCGCTCAAACTCCACCGCCTTCGCAGACGTGCTAACATCACCAAGTGACCATCACTATGTGCATGTGTGTTAGCATTTTCACAATCATTTTTCGAGGCGTTATTAGTTCTATCCAAATGCATATGACATGAAATGCACACCTAGAGGCACTTAGGAGTTCAATAGCCGCGTCATTCCCCTCTTTATAGTACGGCTATCTATCCTATAATGTAACCACACCCACTAGGTGTCTTGGTTACTAAAACACAACCCTTAAGCATATACCTTTGCCTTGATCACGTAGGGTTGCATCCAAATCCAAGTGTGGCCATCATGATCACCATGTCCATCTTGCCACCAAACTTGGAATGTACTAATCCTCATATGCTACATACAACTTAGGGATAGGATTAGTACTTAGGCATTGTCACTAATTACCAACACCAAACATAGGACTTTCAAACGCTGGTACAGCGTACCATCCGGTGGTGATGATGAGTCCATCAATGCCAGCCCGGTTGAAAGCCCAAGTTTGGTTTTGGTAATTAATGACACCAAGTTGCTAATGCTATTGTATCAAGTGAAATGAGTTAGGCATAAGCAACACATGTGATGAAGGAGTATGTGGCATAAAGTGATGGCCACAAGATCATAAGAGGTGGAGATGATCATAAGCAACACATGTGATGAAGGAGTATGTGGCATAAAATGATGATCATGGTGATCAAGCATGAGGAGATGGACATGGAACGAAGGATCTAAGAGCGCAAGGCAAAGGTATAACTATAGGGTTTTCCTTTTGCCGGTCTAAGATGAGTAGAGAAGTGATTGACCAGGCTTAGGATACAAAGCTGACTATCAAGAGGGGCAATCACGGTTAGCTCGGGAATCAAGTGCCACTAGATCAATGTCTTGTGCATATGCATTAGGATCTAGTAGAGAGCTAACATAACGCCTTGAAAAATATTTGTGAAATGCTAACACACATGCACATGGTGGTGTACACTTGGTGGTGTTAGCACATTTGCGAAGGCGATGGAGTTTGAGCGGTAGAGAGGGGTTTGGGTTCCTCTCTCCCTCCCGCCAAGCTTGTGAGGCAGGATTCGACGCTTTTTGGGGAAGTGAAACGCCTATCTTCCATTGCGCCGGAGGCAAGAAAAGGTGGCGAAAGTCCAGAATGTTTTTCACTGAAAAATAGTGACCGGACGCTATGGTCGAAGTGACTGGACGCGGCTGGCACGTCCAGTCAGTTCAAACTGTAGGCAGACACGCGCGAAAGGGGGTCGCAGACCGGCGCGTCTGGTCCCTCGTGGAACCAGCGCGTCCGGTCGAACACCCATTGGTATAGTGCTTGACGTAGAGCTGATCGGACGCGTGGCGCGTCCGGTCGCGGTGGGAGCTCTCTGGACTTCGACCGGACGCCGGGTGCAGCGCGTCCGGTCAAACGCTAGAGCGCGTCCGATCACGGCAACGGCTCGTCCGGTCATCTCGTTTTTAACTGCGTCGTCCGGTAACAGCTAGCTGCGTACCCCTTCGCTATAAATAGAAGTTGGCAGGGGTTTGGGGGAAACTCTTGCACATTTTGAGACCTTGAGACATCTTTTGAGCTAGAGAACAACCCCTCCACTCATCTCTTTGCTTGGTTGCACATCTTGAGTGAGATTGAGTGAGATTCAAGTGTATTACTTGAGAGTTGCATTCTAGAGGCACTTGTTCTTCGAGTTGCTGTAGATTTTTTGTTACTCTTCCATGTTTCCCAACGTGGTAGACGGCTTGGAGCAGTGGAGGTGATTGAGCTCGCAATTAGAGATTGTTGGAGCCCTCACCAAGTGTTGTAAGGGGTTCTTGATCCTTCCCCGCGGGAGTTCGCAAATTGGATACTCTAGTAGAGCTCGTGGCTTGGAGGATCCCCATCTTGTGTGTGGTTGTGTGGCGCCCGCCGAGGGCTCAACTCTTGATAGTCGATTAGCTCACGAACCGACAAGTGGGTGTATCGCCACAATGGGGAGTAGCTTGCCAGAAAGCAAGTGAACCTCGGGATAAATTCTTGTGTCATTCTCTTCCCGAGGATTTCTCTTATGTGATTGATTGATTGATACTTCTCATCTCTACACGGTAGTATAATCACTCGAAGCTCTTCTCTCGCATTACTTCTTGTATCTAGCTTGTAGTTGTTGTTGTTGTGTTTAGTGGATAGCCTTGTACTAGACTTGTGTAGGTGGCTTGCTTAGTTAGTTAGAGCTAGTGCATTTTGCTTTGCCACCTTTTGTACTAACACGTGCGGTTAAGTAATTCTTGTAGAAGTTTTAATTAGGCTATTCACCCCCCTCTAGCCTTTTTGGACCTTACACCGGTGTACCATCCGGCGGTGATGATGCATCTATCGACGCCGGCTTGACGTACCGTCCGGCTTTGATGATGCGTCCATCGACGCCGGTTCGTCGTACCATCCAGCAGTGATAATGTACTTATCATCACCAGGCCAACGTACCAACCTGTGACAGAACCTCCTAAATAATATGGCCCACATGTACTTGTTATCATCTTAAAGACCTCTAACCACCATACATGTGTACCACATAACTTAAGAAGTCTGTCGGGTGTCCTCAGGAAACCTGAATCATCCACGATCTTTCGAGCAGGATCACATTTTAGAGGCATTACAGTATACAACAGTTTATATAATAAATTACATCAGAGTACAAAAGCGGAAGTCTTACAAAACATAAGTTCGCAAACCCATTGTTCCAAACTTAAAGCTTAAGTTTAGATATTACAACCATAATAGTGGAGTAGCATTAGTAACATTATTACAATCACCAAAACATGGCGCTCTGCCCAAGAGCCAAACACCTACTCGTCGTTGCTTACCGCAAAGACGGTCATGCAACAGGGTCCAAAACACACCTGTTCATGAGACGCACCTGCAACAGGGGTTCAACAAACCCTGAGTATGAAAGTACTCCACAAGACTTAACCGACGAAAAAGGATGGAGATGACTCAGGAATGCAGGCTCAGGGGAATCAAGGTGTTCCAGCAAGAATCAAGGTTCTTTTGCATAAAAGCTACTAATAGTGAATCCTTAAGATCAATGTTTTATTTTCTCATTAATCATTAACATAATGTAAAGTGATCCTAATCTAGATCATGTAACTCATACAACTTCTTTTTTATTCTCCGACCAAAGTTCCATTTCTTAACTACGATATTGAACAGAGAATCAAGTCTCCTTAACTGAGGAGCAGCGACGATTCGAACCGATTATACCCAGTTTGGGATCCCTAACCACACGACATATGTAGGACTTTAACCTACAGATATCAACCTTCACTCGGATCCTCCAAAACATGACCGGATCTAGTGCCACCCGAGAGTACAGTACACCTCCAATTCAGCCCTTGGCTACGAGGGTACACACTACTCTCACCATCTCTCCACTCCCAGTATGTGGTTGGTCGTTCACATGTTAGAATTATCGAGGTCTTAGGCTTATCAGACATGTGGTCAGTTACAAATTCTCGACGCACACAATTCAATCAACGGTACGGTCCTTAACTGACTCAATTGGAGACACTACATGGGGACTCCTTTCCCGATGTAAGTCCACCGACCGGTCCCAGATTATCATCATCAATATTCATCAAGTGGTTGTCCAACAACCCTTCAAACTTTGCTTAACAATATTAAAGTTTTCTCACTAAGCATGGCTAAGCATACTAAGCATTTTCAAATAAAAATAGTAACAAGGATGATATTGAAGTATCAAGGATGGTAATGCAATAATTAGGTTATCACTCAACTCCTATCACTTAATGCAATAAGCATTAATATAAGTGAAGTAAAACTTTTCAAAACACAAGGAAGGGTTAAATGTAACCGAGGCTTGCCTTGGTCGACGAGAAGTTCAAGTTCTGGGTCAGTACCACAAATATCAAATCCCACCTCCATGGACGTTGGCTCTTCTTCAGGGACGGATTCAACTTCGGCAATCTCCTCGTTCACGGGGACTACACGCGACGATAATTGTAGCAGAACCTCCTAAATTATATGGCTCACACGCACCTGTCATTGTCCCTAAGACCTCTAACGGCTATGCATGTACACCAGATAACCTAAAAAGATCTATCATGTGCCCTCACAGGGCCCCGATTGAACTACATTTGATAACTCATACCAGGATCAACAAAGGAGTAACTACAACATTTGTACAAAACTTTACATCAGAGTGCGGAAGAATAACAACAATGAATTTATAAATCATGATTAAGTTAACTTTTTACAAACTTAACTTGTATTGTGAAAGTTGAGTAGAACTACAGAAGACAACTTAGGTAGAGCACCTAAGTCAGGAGAGGAAAACCTGATCATGTCGAGCCCACCGACATGACCTCGGTTAACAGTACCAGTCAGTACCTGCAACAAGGGTTAACAAACCCTAAGTACTCAATTGTACTCCGTAAGACTTACCCGACGAAAAGAAAAGACTCCAAGGATATGCTGGCTTAAGAGAAGTAGTGAAGCTAGAAAAGAGAAGTTTTGCAGAAAAGCTTACTAACGGTGCATCCTTGCTTTCAAACTTTTAATTAAGTTTTGGCTCCAGTTTTAGTATAACCTAATTATAGCTAATTTTTGCACCTGTATCTATCTCAATCATAAATATAAGCATCACAATTGTTATTCACTTCTTTTCCATCTCAAGTCCAATAGTAACCATGTTCCAGTTGTTGCTACAATGTTGGTGTAAGGTCAAGACTCCTTTCTCGTGGAGTAATGACGATTCGAACCGCTTGATTTACCCAGCTGGGGCTTCCTAACCACACGACATATGTAGAACCAAATCTTGCATATATCAACACTTACTCGGGTTGCCCAAAACCAAAACGTGTCCATCGCCACCCGAGAGCACAGTACTCCTCGAACCCGGCCCAATTCTAGCCCCGAGGGTACACGCTACTTCCGCCATCTCTCCACTCCCAGTACGAGGTTAGACGTTCTCATGATGGAATAGCCGAAGTAAGGCTTACCCAACATGGGTACATGGCAAGTACTATTAAAAACTCCTTGACTCAAGGGCCAACAACGTACGGTCCTTAACCGACATAGACGGAACCAACCACCAAAGACGATCCCCATGTCCCGTCCGGTCTCAAGTTCATTCTCATATTCATTTTCACATGCTCTCATGACCTATCATTAGGTCAGGAGAAGCAAGGAATAAACTTGTTCTTGTGATCAAAGAAAACATTATTTGACTTCTACCGAAGTCTAAGCATTACTAAGCATAGGAGATCGACCTACATATACTTGTGGGATATCATCTGGATATAAATGTAGATCAAGGTAATCATGCAGCAACGGTATCAACCAACTCCTACTAACATAATACACATTACACTAGACTTAAGGTGTAATAAAGCATTTATAAAACAGAAGAGTGGTTGTATGTCCGGGGCTTGCCTGCGTTACAGCGGTGGTTAGTTCTCGTAGAAGTCAAGTTTGACACCAACACCACGGGTGGATCACCTTCTCCGAAGCTTGATCGACACGATCCAAAACACTCGTACAAACTACACGTATATAAATGATGTGATGCTTAATAGGATGAAATGCATGCCATGATGCATGATGATGAACAAAGCATAGCATACAAGAGACATTTATAAAGGATAAACATTAATTATCTACTTGAGTACAACTTTCCTTCGCAGTGCAGTTACAAGCTAATAAGGTTAACTAACCGTAACTTTGCTTTTACCCAAGAGGTTGCATCTAATAACAAGTCTATCACAAGACCACTAATTACTTACGCAAGAAATCATTAACCATTAATGATCTATGTTAAACACATTAATTATCATTAACAAATCATAGTTAACAAGTAAATCGTGAGCTTAAGCAACTCAATAAGATGGCATGGATCATCACATGTTAATGACCCAAGGTCAACAATCAATCCAAAAGTCACACAAAACCTAAAGTTATCAATTTAACATTTAGTTAATTACTTAAATAATTAAGGCAGAAATTAAGAATAAATTAAACTTCATCAAATTGAGCTCAAACATTTCCTATGGATTGGTCATAGTCTAAAATAGTGTCAAAACAAATTTCATGATTTTTGGGATTAATATTTTAATTACTAAAATTCCTGGAAGTTGCATTTAACATTTAATTGAGCTAATTGTTGTTCATGCAAAAAGTACTCAAAATTGGCATTTAATGTTTTTCCTAGATAGCTTACACCCTGAAAAGCTTATACAAAAATTTTCAAAAATTTTGAAGGTATAAACAATTCTCGACAAAATTCCAAAGTAATTCAACTTTTATTCAAACTACCAAAGTTGTACAGCTAGCCAAGACCTACAACTTTGCTATTCAAACCCTTTTCAAATTTTGCCTCCATTTTGAAATTGGTATAGAGAAATGAAAATGGGACAAATCTGGGATTTGAATCTTTTCAAAATTACTCCAACTTTTACACTAAAACTTTAAAAACTCCAAAAACCAAAGTTGTACAACAACACCAGATCTACAACTTCACTTTTTGGCCCACCCCCAAATTTTTCTTAGATTTTGAATTACACAAAAAGGGGTAAAACCAAGGTTTTGAATTTTAGGGTTTCTAGACGAATTTCAAATTGAAACTTGTTGCTACATTAATTGGTGAGTATTTAGTGATCACACCATCATCCAAGGGCATCATTGAGTCAAGCATCACATGTTTGACCAAATGCCACTCTTGGTTGACCAGGTTGACTTTGAAAAACCTTTTAATAATACCTCAAATTTGAATTCAAATTCGAATCAAAAAACTTGAAACAAGTTTTGGATTCCAAATTCAAACTCAAACTTGAAGCTTCATTTTTATGGGTTGGACTTGAGCTCATACCCTACACTTGACACTAGCGTACAACACAGTTGTACACCTCAACTTACATAGGGCACAAACTAAGCAATTGCGGTGACATTCGAAATTAGGATTTTTGATTCGAGTCACACAACACAAAAACACATTCAACCTAAACAATGTAACTTATTTTAGTTGATGCACATCATAGTTAACTTAATCATGAATGCTTTGCGGTCCATATGATGACATGGCAAACTTTTAGTTACTATAACACCAGAGGTGTTACACAGTGCATCCAAGACGGATATTAGCAGCACAGCGGGACAACCCGGACCAGACAAGGATCACAGACATCAGTCTACCCAAGCCCGATGTGATCCTGGATCAGACGATGATTTGCACCGGACAATCGCAAGGCAGAGTGGAAAGATCAACTCGAAGCCGTTGGAAGATGGAACGAGTCTCACATCATAAGACTTCTTCCACCTGCCACCACGTATCACCTGGTATAATATTGCTGTCAGATTAGTCTACCTCTAATCTTAATCACAAGACTTCTTCCACTCGCTACAAGACTTATGAGACTCACAACTCACGTCCGGGGGCTGATCTACTTCACAAACTATCATATTCATGACCACAAGACTACAAGCTCTACACCAAGACTTTGCCGAATTGCAGCAGCTCGCCAGAGGGTATTTATAGGCCAAAGGAGCGGTGTACATAGAACAAGTGCACCAACGACAAAAGATTCAAAGAAATGATAGAAAGCAGTAAAGGAAAAGCAACCGCGCGCGAAGACACAGTACTCGAGGACAGTATATCCAAAGGAATATGCCAACACAGTGCAACCCGTGACTATGCAAGCATTTAACCAACTCAACGGTCAACTACCACCAACCACCCACAGAAGGAAGGACACTTGAGAATATGACAAAAGACCCTATATTTGAGTTCTTCTTGTATAAAAAGAACCCGGATATATGCTCGGAGGCTGCAGGGTACATATCCTGAGAAGAGACTTTTAGTTTTTTCAACCAGAGTTCAAGACCCTCTAACTTTTTGTTCCAAATAAGCAAGAGGCTCGGGGGCTACACTCAGTGAGTGCGATTTTTCTTTGAAAGTTCACACGTCATTTGGAGGACTTGTTCAAAACAAGACCACTTTAAGGCTTCACGTCGAAAGAACCCGGAATGAAGGAAGTCTTCGAGTTCAACCATAAAATGCTCGGGGGCTTGTCAAAACGGGACTCGTAGGGTTCCGTAAAAATACATCTACGAATCATGGGCCCTGGCCTGGCCCACGAGCAGGGACTAGGAGAGATGTAGCGTCTACTACACCGAATCCAATATAGAATAGGCCAGACTAGTCGGACTCCTATAAAAAGTAACTTATGTATCTAGTTCAGGACACCTTCTTTGGATCCGACTAGGATTGTAACCGCACCACAGCCTTCTCTACCAATATAAAGAGAGGTTATGGGCACCCCTGTAACAACGAACGACACAACACAATCAATCCAACGCAAAGGCTAACGCCGACTGAACGTAGGGTTATTACTCGATCATCGATTGAGGGCCTGAACCAGTATAAATCGACTGTCTCTGCGTTCACCGTCGAGTTCTAGCACGCACCGAAGCCCGAACAACTATCCCGAGTACCCCCGTGGCAGGCTATCGGTGGTCAAACACCGACACTGTCAATATGTTGAAACACTCAACCCCTTTTGAGGCTCGTTTGGTACACCTCCACTCAGTGATCTTAGCTCTAGCTCCTTGATTCTCTGCTGGAGTGAGCAGGGCGCAGAGCAGGTGAGAATTAATTCTAAAGTGATTCTAGTGGAATTGAATAAGGAGCCGTGAGGGCAGATTATTTTAGCTCCTTGCTCAAAATGTGTACAGAGTTCTACTATTTAGCTAAAAAAAGGTGTGATTCTCAAAGAGAATCTGCTCCGAGGAGGATTGCCAAACAACCCCTTAATCAGGAACTATGGTTATGTTCGTTTGTCTTATAAGCCATACTTTTTCAGCGAGCGAACAATGTTTTTCTCTCACAACAAAGCAGCGAACGATACTTTCAGCCATGGCTTATCAGCCAAGCGAACTGTTTTCTCAATCTCATTTAAACAATATAATTGTAGGGAATTGTTTTTTTTTAAATCCGGTGAAGTTGCTTACCTATGATCAGTTTATATTCATGTCAAGTAGATTAGAGATCACCTGGCTTAGCTCCTTCTAACATATATATGCGTGGGGGGCCACCTGGATAGTGTAATTTTCTTGTTTTAGCTTCAAGTAGAGTCAGGAAGAAATACCAAATAGACAATCAAGATCTGTGCACTTGGATCGAGTTCTCGACTCGTGGATCATATTGTGTAGCGATATATAGTACCAAGTGCTGACATGGGTGTATACGACAGCAGTAAGCTTTTCCCGTCCAAGTTGAGTTGTGTCACTCACACACTCACCGGGACAAAAGATACCCGCTGGTGGCCGGCAAGATGGATGTTACGCATGAAACGCTTGCCGCCACAATTTCTGTTTCCACTATCCATTTTACTTGAATGTCTTTTTTTCCTTTTTTTTTTATTGAGGAATCTCCTGCTCGATCGGCTCTTGCATTGGTGCAATGAAAGAAACCAGAGAAGCAATAACGCTTTTTTAAATAAAAAAGGACTCCAGATTATATTTAGAACAATAAGAACAGAGTTGTGTACTCCTGACCAAAAAACTAACTTGTAGCTTTGAAGCGACAACTAAAGAGTCGTCACAATGACTCAAACAAAGGTATATGTCGGTGCTACTATTCTAAAAATGTCTGATTTTTTTCTTGGACGATGATTATTAACTAGATAGATGGTGTACGTTTAACTCGCTAGCTAGTGGTGCCTTAATTATTCTTTGTGTGTGCTGTGTGATAAAAAATTTGTCAGTTGTGTTATAAAATGTTTTTTTCCAATTACCTCCCGTTATTATTAAATTAAACTACTACTACTTGAAATCTACCGGAACCAAAGAACAGACTGGGGGGGGGGGGGGGGGGGGGGGGGGAAGGAGAGATTTCTGTTTGGACTTTGGAGGAGAAACCCAGAAAAAGAAAAAGGTGACATAGCTGGGTCTGGTTTGTGGCTGGCTGGTTACCGGTAATAGCGGCCGAGAGAGCAACCACATCCACACCCATCTAACTGCCATCTCCTGCTTTCTGCAGTTTTAATGATCGAGCAGCTGCTTGCTTGACTGCTTCTCTCCTTTCCTTTTCCTTGAGCTCCGATCCGATCCGAATCCTAGTTGATCCACTCATCCACTTGTGTGTGCCCTGGAAGTAGTCTGGACGCCATACGTGCCATTGCCACCACCGCAACGGGCTGCAATCCATAATCCGACATGATAAAGGGCGGTGCTCCGGCGTCCAACAAGGCGGCGGTGGACGCGCGCACGCTGGTGGCGCACGTCCTGGCCGTGGCCGCCATCGTGCTGGTGCTCCTCTGGTGCATCCACTTCCGCGGCGGCCTCGCCCTCCGCTCCCAGGACAAGCTGCTCATCTTCAACGTCCACCCCGTACTCATGGTCCTCGGCCCCATCGTCCTCGCCGGAGAAGCCATCATCAGCTACCGCTCCCTCCCGCTCGCCCGCGACGCCAGGAAGAAGGTGCACCTGGCGCTGCACGCCTCGGGCCTCGCCGCCGGCGTCCTCGGCGTCTACGCCGTCTTCAAGTTCCACGTCGAGAGCGGCATCCCCAACCTCTACTCGCTGCACTCCTGGGTCGGCATCGCCGCCATCACCCTCTACGGGCTCCAGTGGACCGCCGGATTCCTCACCTACTTCTTCCCGGGCGCCTCCCCCGCCACCAGGCGCAGAACGCTGCCATGGCACGCCGTCTTCGGCCTCCTCATCTTCGTGCTCGCCGTCGGCACCGCGCAGCTCGGCTTCCTCGAGAAGCTCACCTTCATGCAGGGCCAGCCCCTGCGCCTGCCCAAGTACGGTGCAGAGGCGCTGCTCGTCAACTTCACCGCCGTCATCGTGCTCCTCCTCGGCGTCGCCGTCGTGCTTGCCACCGTCAACATCGACGGGACCAGGTACAACACCATTATGTGAGCGTCAAGCTGCCATCTTGATCGATGACACGTCATGAGACAAGATACTCTCGTCATATATGTATACGGTCGACTTGTGCTAGTATATGATGAAACATATGATGCTGTGTACAGTACAAATTACTAATTACTGTGGTACGGAGTTGTATTTCTACCTATAATATGTTGTTAAGGTGTGCAATGTGCTTTTTTTATCATCTACACGTTGTAAATTGTAAAATCCTATAGTAGTCTATTAATCCATGCGAAAAGGCACACAGGCGCTCTCACGCATCCCAACCTCTAAGCGGGGAGAGGTGTTGATGACGAAGCGGATGGGTTTTATCGACAGACAGGCGAGACCTTCCACGGCAGACCAGGACGCTTACGACAGCATCTTCGTTGACCAACTCAGCCCCTCGCATGCTGAGGCAATGAGACAGCTCTTCCCGGACCCACAGGGAGGGCGGCCGAGGCGCCGCGCAAGCCAACGCGTCTGATCGCCGATGATGACTAGGTAGTATGATTAGCAAGTCATAGGCTTTGATATCCTTATGCTAGGGAGGGCAGAGCTGATTGTATAACACTATTTCCCCTAGTGTGCCATTCGTAGCGTGTCGTTATAACTTTTACTATTTCTCGATCTTAATACAAAGATGTGCAAAAAAAATCCGTGCGAAGAGGCGAGGTTGGAGGAAGAGGTTCGCCGACACACCATAGAGAATGGAGGCGTGAACGCAATCGCTCAAGAGTCGGAGCGCTAGCGCTGCCTCTTAGAGTCTTAGGGTGATTGTCGGGTGGGATTGGGCCTTGCAGGCCTCTTTCTTATGGGGTTATAGCTAGACTAAGTTGAGAGCTAATGGGGTGCTATTGGCTTTTCTTAGGTTTGTCCCGGGCTGTAGCCCCTATAGCCCGGGGCTCAAATCCACCTTAAAGGAGTAGCTATAATTAATCTACCATAGGCCACTTGATGAATACATAACATGGGGTACTTAAACCCTTGGATCAGCATCGCAACAATATGATTAACCCATGACTGATTCCCCTAATTGGACAGGGGCTCGGGGCCGACACCCAGCAGGTGTGCTCGCGCGTCCCGCGCTAGATACCAAGAAAGGCTCGCTAGGCCCAAGACAACCTGATCAACGAGCAACCACATCAATCATGAAGGGCGCCTTTGGTCAGACTGGTGAACACGTCTCTTGCTCGAGAACCTGAGGGCTCTCGAGGAGCTCAACCTAGGTTTCCTAAGGTCCCGGCGTCGATGCTTGGGACTAAAAAAAATGTGGCTTGGTAGCGGCGGGCCCGTACCCCATCATCCCGACCAACCCTTCATATGTGGCGACTTGGGATCGGAGTCTCCTACCAGACCACAACAGACGTCAGGATCCTCACACATGAATAGAACCACAGAGCTCATGGTCCTGGTAGCTAGGGCGCTATTTCCTCGCCCCCGTGAGGCGTTGTTGGCCACTCGAGATGAAGGGATCATGGCCAGGGCTTGACATAATACGATTAGATGGAGCGCATGATCTCTCGGCACAAAGGAGGAGGCGGAGGCGTGGGAAGCCGTGTCAGCCTCTCCTATGAAGGCTCTTCTTTGTTGGCATGTGACGAACGACAAAGGAAGACAGACTAGAGTAGATACAACGGTAGCACCTATTCCTGGTCCCCTGCTCCTGATCCCCGTAGACGATGTAGAGACGGTTCTGGGGTCGACCACAACCACGAAGGATGGAGCGTCGGACGCCCCCCAACAACAAGATCAAGAATGTGAAACCTTAGAGCTTCCTTGGTAGCCAAGGAAACCACGATACCCAACTCCTTGTTCGCCCCTTATCTTCTGAGATATAAGGTAGGGCATGGCCCTGTAGAAAGGGACAACGAATCCCAAAAAAACCCCAAATCAAAACTAGCTCAATGCTCTCCTACCATCTCTCTCGTTGTGAGAACTCGCTTGAGCACTCTAACACGAAAAACTCCACGCCATTTCTATTGAGACATGTGTTTTAGGCCAACAAATTATTGATCATGTAGTTGATGCAGCTGCAATCAAGCCTAAAAGAAAGAAAAATGTTGTTGAAACAAGACTAAAGAGAAGAAACAAGCAGGAACAACCAAGTGTAGAGGGAAAACACAAGCTGAGGTCAATGAAAAGCCAAAGCATGATGAAAATAAGCTGCTTCCAATGTTTCTCGATAGCCCTTTGTAAGTACTAAAAAAGCAAGAAAAGGTTCCTCCTATCCATGTAATAAGCTAGGAGCAAGAGAAGACTTACTTTATGAACTTAATGTAATATGTGATGTGTTCAAATATTTATTTAGCTTGTTTTGAACCTAAGTTACTGTGCGTGTGGCATGCATGTTTATTTTAGAGACCTTTTGTTGATTTATATGACTTGTTTATGTACCAACGATCACTTTATGACTTGTTTATGTACCAGCGATTCATGGTGAACTTGTGATTTCAATCTCTATGTAATTGAATGTATGTCTCTCTATGTTTATGGAGCTTTTTCTGTTGGTGATGCTTGGTCAAATTTAAACTCATTAAGAAGTAAAAAAAAGTCATGTGTTTGAATTCGAGTGGTAAGAAAGAAACCATCAGTCAAAAGAGTCATGTATTTAGAATTGAGTGGCTAGAAAAAACAATATAAAGATTTACAAAAAAAATGACATAAAGGCAAAATAGTCATTTCAAGTATGGCTAAAATACATGAGACACACAACTTCTCGATGACAAATAAGGCGTCAACCATTGAGTAATTTTCAATGGCAGATAAGGAACTTTTGGCGAGTAATTTCCCAACGACTCCAAATTTCCGCAATCAGGGTGTAAAAGCGTATTTGAACGCAATTGAAATTTCGTCCCGTTCGTTCCCAGAACAGCAAAGGAATTTGCGACCCTCCCTCCGGCAATCTGTTTTCCGTTAGAGGCTTCTTGTCTTGTCCAGCTCAGGCGTCCTCCAGCTGCAGCGGCGGCGATGGGGGTGAAGAACCTCTGGGACATCCTCGACTCCTGCAAGAAGAAGCTCCCGCTCCAGCACCTCCAGTAAGTAGATCAGCAGTCTGCGCCCACTGTATCTGTATCTGTATCCCCATCCCCTTCCCAAACCCCAAACCCTGGCTGCGGATTCTCCCTCATCCGCCGCCTCCAATCCCCCTCTTCATATGAATGGTGCTGGAATCAGGAACAAGAAGGTGTGCGTGGATCTTTCCTGCTGGCTCGTGCAGTTCTGCAGCGCCAACCGCTCCCCGGCCTTCCTCAGGGACAAGGTCTACCTCAAGAACCTCTTCCACCGCATCCGAGCCCTCCTCGCCCTCAACTGCAGCCTTATCTTCGTCTCAGGTTTTTTTTTTTTTCATTTCTTTCTGGACCCGAAAGGAAATGGCAATGCCTAATGGCCGTGTTGAATCAAATAACAAATCAGCCTAAAATTTCTTCATTTCTCCCTCTTGCCTTCAGATGGGGCGATTCCTTCAGTCAAATTGGCTACTTATAGGCGCCGCCTGGGATTGAATGCTGCTGAGGTTGCTGCTGATGCTCTGTCTCTGTCCCCCTAAATCTTTCTTAACCCCCAGTCATTTAAATTCTCCTTTGGAATCAATTCACCCCAGGCTACTCGAGAGGAGGCCAACTCACAACCTCTGACTTCTTTGCGCCGGAACAAGAGCTCAGAGTTCTCACGCATGATCAAAGAAGCCAAGCATCTCGGGTTGGCCCTTGGCATCCCTTGCTTGGATGGGTACTACTTCTCTCTGCTCCAAGAAAACTCTACTTTAAGTAGCACATGTACCAGTAAATCAGTAATGCCATGGCCACATGACTAACCCTGCCTCTTTGTTTAACCGCTCTGTTCCTTAACAGTGTGGAAGAAGCAGAGGCACAGTGTGCATTGCTTAATTTTGCCTCCTTGTGTGTAAGTACAATGCTGTGTCATGATACTAATGAAACCAACATTAGGCACATGTTTCTGATGTACCATCTATTCTGTTTCAGGATGGCTGTTTTACATCGGATTCAGATTCATTCCTGTTTGGTGCAAGGACAGTTTATAGAGATGTTTTCATAGGTAATAGCTGTTTTCTGAGCCTTATTGCTCTACTTCGTTAATCATGCTAAGAAGTCTTATATTATATGCATTATCTGCCCTCATTTTTATACTAGGAAGTGCCTTATTTATGTAGCCTAGACCCTAGTGATTTGCTTATGCTCGCTCTCTCTGATCAGGAGAGGGTGGTTATGTAATTTGCTATGAAATGGAAGACATTCAGAAGAAGCTTGGTTTCGGCAGGAACTCACTGGTACGTTGCATGATTTGTCCTGCTTCAGCTAAACTTAGGGCCTGTTTGGATACAAGGGCCAATCACTAGCTAGCTAAAAATTAGCCCAAATTAGCTCTAGTGCATCCAAACAGGAGGGCTATTAGATGGGCTAATTTTTTAGAGAAGTCTTTAACTACTCCCTCCATCCCAAATTATAAGACGTTTGACTTTTTTAACACCAAGTTTGACCACTCGTCTTATTCAAAAATTTGTGCAAAATATCAATTATTTTATCGTGGTTTGGTATATTAATAAAAGTTCCTTAAGAATGACTTTGACTATGTTTGTACAATTTTTTTGAATAAGACGAGTGGTCAAACTTGAGATAAAAAAAGTCAAACGTCTTATAATTTGGGATGGAGGGAGTAGTTGTTAGCCAACTAGCTAGCCAACCTTGGCTAATTTGAGCTAATTTTTAGCCCAACTAGTAACTAGCTCTAGCTCATCCAAACAGGCCCTTATGGTATCTCTTCTTAACCATCATTGAGAAGTTCCATCCAATGCTGTATCTAGGAATACAGGAAAATTAAGTGTCCGCCTTCAGTTACCAGAAGAAAAAATCATTTTGTCTTTGAGAGATATAGCAAATCTAATTTTTGGTTGCCCTTTCTAATTTCAGTGTGAAAGTAAGTACCAGTTAAGTTGTAATATCTGATGGTATAAGAACTTCCAGTGAATCGTGGTGCAACCTTGCATTTGTTGCTTGGTTTGACCTGAAGGTTAAAGTTATCTAATCAACATAAGTGGATAACTCATCTCACAATCTGCTTGACCCTGAAATGAATATGCTAACATCACTCTATCTAACTCAACTTAAAGTCTTCTCATTATTTTTTGTTCCCTTGCCTTTGCCTGTTCATTTAAATTATTCTTTGCTTCTGACTAATATAGTCTTTTTTATGGTGTTCCCTAATTTTGTTTGCAAGACTGCATAATTTATGACTTCTTTCTTTCAACTTCTATAATCTTTTCAGATATCACTTGCAGTTCTTCTTGGTAGTGACTATTCTAACGGAGTCCATGGCTTTGGCCCGGTAAGTACCAAAAGTCAGAGACAGCACGTGTGGACTTTTGACCCAGCAATACTAATTGTTTAGTAGTGTCTTATACTAACTGTATTGCAACTGTTTTGTTTTGTTTTGTTTACTGTCCACAACTCCATACTTAATCATAAAATCAAAGTAATGAAGCTTATCACTGTTTTCTTTCTTCTTGTAATTTTGTCTATAACCATTACAGGAATTAGCATGCCGCCTTGTTAAGTCTGTGGGGGATGATGCCATTCTTAATCAAATTTTGTCCGATGGAGTTAAACCTACAAGAAAATGTAAAGGAAAAAATAGTGGCGCCAATGCAGGGAGGGTTGGTGGAACATGCCCAAAAGAAAGTACCTGTGGTAAACAATCTTGTGTAGTTTTCTCCAGCTATTTAGCTACATCACACTTCTTCGCCAACACAATGAACATAGAATTGGAAATTTGTTGTCCATATCTTGTTTTTTTCGTTACAGAGGTTGGGATTAACCAAGATTCTGGGATTAACCAAGATTCTAGTGGTCAATTTCGTGACATAATAAATGCATATCTTGAGCCAAAATGTCATTCGCCAGATTCAGAAGCCGTGCAGAGGTTGGCTTTCATCTTTCCTACTCTCTTGATTGACTAGTGGAACGAGCCAGGTTGTCAAATGCTGGTCTAGTTGGCTTATTGGTCAATGTTAAGTGTTCATTCTGTCTCCAGGGCATGCAGCCAACGGCCATTTCTCCGGTCACAGCTGCAACAGATATGTGAGCAATACTTTGAGTGGAGCCCTGTGAAAACTGGTACCCTCGAAATCCCTAATTGTTAGGTTTTATCACATTTGTGTACATGAGAGAACTCCCTGAGTTATTTCCTTAAAAACATGTCTGCAGATGAATATATCCTTCCAAAGATTGCTGAGAGAGAACTTCGAAGGTTTTCAAATCTCCGCTCCACGTCTTCAGATCTAGGAATGAAACCTTCACTGGATGAGGTATAAGCTTTGATTTCTGAGTGCATTTCTGAACTGATCATATGACATCTACTTTTCAAGTCTGATTATCTAATTCGCAGATGCCAGTACCGTGCCCCGTACTGGCGATTGTGAAGCAGCGAAAAGTTCAAGGAAGTGAATATTATGAGGTTTCATGGAGAAACATAGATGGGCTCCAAGTTTCAGTTGTTCCAGGGGATCTTGTTAGAAGGTAATTACACTTTTCCTCCTCCCATAGTCATTCGTAAGTGGTGTTTCACAGACTGGACTGACCTTTCAAAATCAAATCAATATATGAAGTAGAACATCACATGTTTCTATTGTAGAGCATTATTTGTGGACATGACATGTACAGATTATAACTATGATCAGAAAACATTAAGGGGCGCATTTCAGTAAATTTTAGGGACAAAAAACATGTATAATACCCATTGTGGCTGATTTCTATAACGAAGTTCTATGATAGTATACAGGAGAGGGACAAAAGGCATGTACAATACCCATTGTAGAAGCATAATTTGCTAGTTGGATTCCATTTGATATTGAATCAGTTGCCTTGGCTGATGTGATGCTTTAGATAACATAAAGTTTTCATTTGGATTAGTATTTAATCTATAGGAAATTTGACATGCCTTACCTGTCACCTATGCAATTGCAGTGCTTGCCCAGAAAAAATAACTGATTTTTTGGAAAACAAGGATGCTCAGAAGAAGCAAAAGAGGAGAGCTAGGCAGAAATCAGGTCAAGCTGCTGCTGACGTAAAAGACGTGGATGCGCAGCTCCAAGAATTGCTACTTGGAATTGAATCTGAAAGCAGTACCTTTCCATGTACAGCCAATGGCCCTCAGACTCAGACAGCAGATAGACAGATGGTGGCACCGCTCCAGGATTTTGTTGATCTGTCTTCTCCATCACCACCTATACGATCTTGTAAGATTGCCAGATCCAGAAAGTTCAGTAAATCAGACGCAGTAACCATGGATGGGATTGATCTGCAGCACCAAAGTCTGCTGATTGGATCAATGGAGTCAAAAGGAAATGTTGTTTTGTGCAACGTGAAGAATTCAGCACTGGATCATGAGCCAATTGATCTGTCATCACCCTCGCCTTGTGCTGCTCATAAACCCCAGGCAGCTCCAGAAGGACTACCACTGTGTATGGAAGCAGAAAGAAGAGCCCTCTGGGATATAAGCAATTTGCCCAGGAAAGAACCCTCCTGTTGCAAGCTTGAACCTGGAACAGGTGGCTTTGATGTGCAGGTGGAAGAATCACTATTGTTCAGACATGGGACTGGGATGGCAGGCGAAGCTGATTCGTCACAGAGAAGCGATGGACAGAGTAGTGAAGTAGTAGAACCCGCCATGATCGATCTCTCTTCTCCTTCACCGGTTAAAGTGGATAAGAGTAGAAGGAATGATATGAAGCCTGACCAGGATTGTGAGGCTGATAGCAGTCAGTCTCCAGAACACGAGAAGAAAGCGAGGGAGCTCAGATTGTTTCTAAACAGTATAAGAGACGAGCTGTACTAACATTGTATTGTATTGTATGTAAACAGATCCAGTCACCAATTGGTGTGACAGGGGAGCATATGTGATGTAAAATGATGTATATTTGCTCAAGCTGCCCCTCACTCTCAGCTAGCTTAGCTCAGGCTGATGGGGCATCGGCCATGCCCTTAGCACGAGCAGAAATGCAGGTGCAGCGCAGAGCAACATCACCAAGGGCCCAATGCGGACCTTGGATTTATGGGCTCGTTTGGTTCACCGTGTGGGATGGGTGCCTCGCGCCTGAACCAGGCAGCGTCAGTGTGTAGCCTGCCAGGATCCAAATAGGCGGCCTTGAATCAGATTTGCTTGCTTCATTTCCCTGCTCGGTTCATTTTTCATGCAAATTTGTTTTCAGTTGCATAATTGCATTTCATTGAACAAAAGAAAAGGTGATGGCTGTAGGTAATCTAAGCGAAAAGCAACTGTCATGCGTTGCGGCATCGACCATTGCCTTCTTTCCATTTTAATAACTGGCTTCAGTCACTTAATAGGGATTTGCAGTGTACTTGCCACGACTATAAAAGGAAAACAAACCCTTGAACTGTCTTCAGTTGGACGGGGACATCCAATTGGCAGCCTAGACAGATAGGGTTCATTCACAGGCAGGCACAACAGAGAAGTATATAGTCCTATAGACATTTAGCTGCAAACAAGGGCAACAGGAAATTTTTTTAAAAAAGTATATATGAAAAACAGTTTCTACCATAAAATAAATTCAACTCTCCATTTCAACAGTTTCTAACATCTTTGGTATCTCATCTACTGGTGGTACAACACAGTTATAGTGCAGGTGGGTTCAGGTATTGGAACCAGAAGAGAGAGTGAATACCAATCCAGCTATCAAAGCAACCAGTAGCACAATCAGAGCAGCTACGATGTTGAAATTCCCACCACCTTGTCTTTTGCTTGAATCATCGTTCTGTACAGATGAATGACTGTTCTTCAGCTTGCTGGATCCACCTTGTCCTCCGCTGCGAGATCCAGGCACCATATCCCAAAAGGATTCTAGTGTGCTACAAGGTGCTGCACTTTCTGATTCCAGGATTGAAGAGCTCTCCACGGCTGTTTCCAGTGCTATCACTTCCTTGCAGCGATCCATTGCATCCTTAAAGTAATGTGAGCCAAAAGGGTGTCAAGTGCTTTAGCAGAATTGAGAGTGCTACCCAGTTCCACTAAAATTGGATTCAAGGAGAGGAAATGAAATACTGTGGACACAGCATAATTACCTCTGCTGTCTCTGATTGTTGCAAGTAATCACAAACATAGGTGCCGCTCATCCAAGGTATCAGAACTCTTCGCGGGAACGAAAAACTGTAAGGTTCTCTGTTTGAAGGAGAAAACAGGCAATCAGTTGTGGGACTCTTTATCTATCATCGACAGAGGAAAGGAAGCCTGTTAAGCTCAATACAATAATTTCATTATGTCAATAACTCAATACATTCTACAGCATTAATCAACGGACCAGACTTAAACAACAAAAATCATATTGAGTTGGTGCAGTTTTATTTCTTTTTTTTTCAAAATAAAGGTCACAACATCTGTACCTCAACTCATGAAATATAACTTGAGTGGCCTTCTGAGATGGTGATTTCTCCACTTCATCAGTGGCAGGGCCATCATCTGCCTCATCAAGGATGATGTCCAACCGGCTTTTTAGACTTGTAATGATGTCCGCCTTGATACAGAGTAAGAGAAGCAGCACACACAAAAAGTTTTTAGTTTTCTTAACTAAAATGATGCTTCAAACAAGAATCGGCTTCAGCTATGCTTATGCAATAGTGTGAGCTAAATTAAACTTCTGCCTCCGCCAGAATCTACATCAGTCAAATCAATGCCCACTCTACAACATATATGTAGTCAAATAAAAATATCATATGTTCTGAATGGTAGCTGGTATCCCCAGTGCGAAAGACCCTTTATTGCTTTCTGAAAAGCAGAGTAAATCTCCTTTCAAAAAAAATAAAATAAAAATATCATATGTACTGAATCCAATCAAACTAATTTCGAACAAGAATCTTGAGATTCAAAGTTCAACTGAAAACCCCCGAAAATCATGTCATGTTTTCATCACCAATGCATCAACAATCCCTTCCGAACTCTTACCTGAAGAACTCAAACAAATGCATATATGAAGTAGATTCGCCAAAGACAACGGCATGTACAGCGCTTGCAACAAACTGGAACTGGTACTACTTATACACACATCATGGAAAACAATGCAACTAGGTGAAAAAGACAAAACAGTAGAGAATGATATTTTAACTACCTTTAGATCAGATATAGCTTCTGAAATAGATTCTTTCGGGCCTAAATACGCCAAGGCGCTGACAGATCCAACAAAGCGAATAAGCCCAGCAACTCCCTCTAAACTGCATTCTTTAGTGCAACCATACAATGTTAGGCCCTCGTAATGACAAAAACAGAAATGTGCCATCAAACAGAACAGGAAATGACATTAGCTGAGCCACACCTTCAACAGGCGCAGCATTATTGAATGGAACAAGAAAATCAACTTGGTGTGGGCCCTCTGTACTGATGTTCATGTCTTCTGAAAACTGCTTGGAAAAAGTAGGTGCAAAAATGCATAATTAGCAAGCTGTTGTGGAAGGAGCAGGAGCAGCATTCTCAAATATAATCAGCAGATCTGTTTCTAATTAGTTGAGTGTTGAACTAATAAGCATGTATACCAGTGGCTCCTAGAAGCTGGATGCCACAGAAGAAGAAAAAGGTGTGAATGGGTAACCTTTTTTGTGCCCTTTATGCTATGGCTCATTCAGTTAACAAATTTTATCTTATTATTTCGAGTGCAGATGTTAGATGTTCTTACATAATATGCTATGATATGATGAATTATCGGCAGTGGGTTAAAGGGAATGGCATAATTTATATGGAATATTAATTTATGTAATGGACAGTCCACTTCAAGAATTGTCTATTGGAATTTCAATTCAATTCAGAAATTCATTTCCCCAGAAGACATGTGTGGGAGCACTGGGTATGTGCCCTTTATTCAGATTGCTGATTGTCATATGAAGTGAGTCAGTTGACCTTAGAGCTTCCGAGAGCAGGTCTACGAAAGTCAACAAAACCTTTTAAACTACATGGAACTGTGTTCATCTAGGTGATGAGCATCTCTAACTTTGTGGTATTGGCATCTGTGTACTTCTCCAACTGCAAATCTGCAATAGTTAAGAATTGTAACTTACCAGATGCCCATCGACCAAAGCTCTGGCATTCTGCACTTCCTCTGTGAGATGACTGATTGCCTTCAAAATAACTTTCTTAAACGGCTCAGCTTGAACAGATGTTAGCCTATGCCAATAAGTGTAGTAATTAGAGACTCAAACCAGATAAACCGGTATTGTCTGTCTGTGTCATAATAAAGATACAAGAAATGCCAAATGTAGTACCTTATCTCAAAATTATATGTGCATCTGAAAGTTTGAAGAGAAGATAATAGTTTGCTGTATTTAAAATCACACGGACGCAGACTTGCTGATGCAACCTCGCATATACGACAGGCCCATCTGTAACACATGAAAAATATATATTTCATAAATAAATCGCAGCCCATTAACATTAGCTGATAACTCCATACAAGGATGCAATGTGACTGAAGAAACAAGATTTCAAAGGGGGGGAAATACTTCCTGTTGATATCCAAAAAGGACAGCGGATATACATACATGGAATTTTCATTCATTTATAGCAGAAGTAAGCATCGAACGCCAAGTTAATCAAGTACTTAAACTGCTACGCAGATGAGCAGTGGACAAACCAAGTTAATCAAGCACCTTCGAGGACTGTAAGAAATGTGGATGAGCAGCCTCTCACCGGATGCACTGCCATAGCAAGCTTGGGAAATTGCGCGAATAACCTGAAAGATGGCATGCCACGGGTAAATAATTCACATCCAAGCCTTGGAAAGCATGGTATGAGCAAGCGGAGCCTGGCAGCTGAAGGAAGAGCCACCGGTTGATTGACTGAACCATAGCATTAGCATATGGGGGGGAAACCAATGAAACGAAGCAGCTGATAGTGCTAACCTGCGACAGGACAGCAGGGGATGTGGCCTTGAATGATGCCTCGGAAGCCCATACGTAAGCACCTATGACACTCATACCACCGAGCAGCATCCTAGACACCTAAAAGCATGTGTGTACTAGTAATATGCAACAGATTGAATCATTGAAAGAAATTGCTGAAGAATAAGAATTGATGGTGTGAGTGTGGCATGGGAGGGAGCGTATAGTACAGTACCTGCCGCGCGTGCTCGGCGATCCATTCGACATCGAAGTCGAGAGAGGCGTCCGAGGAGGAGGAGGAAGAGCCTCTGCCGCCGCCCTTGGAAGGCTTGGACTTGGGGGCGGCGCGGAGGGAGCATGCGGGGGCGGCGGCGTCGGTGAGCGGCGTGGGGAGCAGGGCGTAGACGAGGGCACGGTGGGAGGATGCGCTGAGCTTGCCGACGACGAGGCCCACCTGGGAATTAACAGATGATGAAACCAGATCAGAGCCGCAAGAGGGAAGGGAAGGGAAGGGAAGGGGCGACCTGGGCTTGAGGTGGAGGAGAGGAGGACGAGGCGAGCGTTTCCTCAAAGGCCTTGAGGTGCGCGTCGTCGCCGACCACCGCCTTCACCATCCTTGTTCGTCGCCGGCTCCGACCCGATCTGCCTGATCGGCGAAATCAAGAAGATTGGGTGTGGGGGCCCGGTCCAGTCGTCGGCCCACCAGCTTAGTTACTCCCTTGGGCCTGAGCCTGACCATGAGTAAGTCTCGGACGGAAGGAAGTTTACCGCTCTAGCGAAAGCAACGTTTCTCCATGTTTCTTGAGTCTCTGACCTACATTCCCTACCTAACTTGTTTCTTTTTTGTTTCTATTGTTTCTAGCTAACAAAGTAGCCGACGATTTACACCGGACGTCCTGAGGAGACTTGCGTCGCGTTGTCGTCGTTGCTGCCTAGGGGAGTTGGAGGCCGAGGACTTGTAGGAGACAATGCCAAAGCTCCTAGGTGAATGGGCATGAGGCGACAATGTGATCAATTGTTTCCTCACAAAGGAAACAACGCTCCCTCGCCTTCAGGCCATGCCTTGCTTGCCTATCTCTTGTCCAATGCCTACGTTGGAATGCCAGCCAAAGGAAGATTTTTATCCGTAAGGGAGCCCAGGTTTTCCAGGTCAAGTTATGCATATGGAATAGACAACGGAGTAGAGCCTGTATGTTGTATGCAGATTTAGCGAAGTAGCAGCCATCCTGAGACAAGATGCTATGTTGTAGGTTCAACCAAATCTCTCTTTTCCCTTCTAAACAACAGTTTTTAGTGGATTGTGTAGAATAAGGAAAAAGAAATGACCATGGTAATGAGAACAATCATATTTGAAAACCTTACAACCCACGGCTAAATATAAATAGGTGAAACCAGCAAGATATCCGAGCCAGGGTCGCTTTATATGTATTTGGTCTCTTCAATAGAAAGAACATAGTCTCGTGATGGTACTTGGATGTGATGTGAAGAAGCCAGCTTGGTTCGCGCTCATGAGACAGCTACATTCCACGCCAATATGCCTTGTACGTGTTCTACTACCTTCGTAGCCCCGTGAGCTAGCTTACTTGACCCAATTGCGTACTTTGGTTAAATATAAAAGGAGCTACAAAAACTGTATTAAATTTTTTTTTGGCTAAATACACCAAGCCAGGCCAGTGGCAGCTCATTTGAAAAAAAATGAAGGAAAACAATAGATGATACAAAAAAAATGACACAAAACAGCCTCTAAAAAATAAGACTACATCAAAGAGGATTTAATCGTCTTCTTTCTTTGATTGTTCATCGTCTACCAAAGCTCGATGAAAAGGCGGCAAAGAAAGAGGCACATGCAAACAGCCCTTCTAAGCAATACTTTGAAGGTTGAAAAGTCACTCGTCACTGTCAATAAGATATACTACTTGCTGAAGAACATTGGGTTATGGAAGAATAAAGGAACGTAGGTTTATAAGCCTTCACCATCGTAATACTCCCTCCGTCCTAGGATATAAGGCGTAATCACCTCTGGTTCAAAGACCAAGAACACATTTAATTCTCTCTCTCAGCACTAGAACTACTGCATTAATGTCTATGAGAGAGCACGCCTTATATCATGGGACATGAATAAAAAGTGGTTACGCCTTATATCCTAGGACGGAGGGAGTAGAGTATTGGAGAAACTAGAATAGATAGAAAGGGAAAGACCGAAATCGCATCGTGTTAGTATACTCTTCCGTCCTAGAAAGAATGCAATTCTAGTATGCTGTCATGTTTTATTATCTTCGATTTGACCAAGATAAATAATATCATCATATATAATACGAAATAAATATTATTAGATTAATTATGAAATTAATTTCAATAACAAATTAATTTAGAGCCATATGCTGAAACTAACCAGCAGGCCTCTCCTAAAGAGTCGTAGACTGTAGAGTATGCACGCTTTGCTTCCTGCGTGGGGTACAGCCGTACAGGTACAGCGCTGCAGCCGAGGCCGAGTGGTCATTAATGGATTGACTAGCACAAATTAATCTTGGTCAACTTTCTCACCCAGTCACCCTCAACCTCAACCCCCGGCGGGAAAAAAAAGAAAGAAAAACAAGTGATGGGGACGAGACTGCGACCGCAATTGGGACCTCGTTTAGATCGCGGCAAGTTAGAAATTTTTTACTGTAACATTTTTTTATTTAATAAATATTATTTAATTATGGGCTAATTAAGTTTAAAAGATTCATCTCGTGATTTATAACTAATCTATATAATTAATTATTTATTTTATCAATATTTAATGTTTCATGTGTCAAAAATTAATGTGACAGAGAAAGTAAAAAAATTTGGAATTTGAAAGAGAAGAGATAAGGCCTGGAGTTACTACTTACTAGAGGACACGTCCACGGTTCACGGTTCACAGCACTAGGACCCAGTTTAGTTCCCCAAGAATTTTGCAAAATTTTTCACATTTCCCATCACATCGAATCTTTGAACGCATGCATGAAGCATTAAATATAAATAAAAAATAAAACTAATTACACAGTTTAGACGAAATCCACGAGACGAATCTTTTAAACCTAATTAGACTATGATTGGACACTAATTGCCAAATAACAACGAAAACGCTACAGTGTCTATTTTGCCAAATTTTTGGCATCTAAACAGGCCCCAGATATAAGTACAGTACAGTAGCGAAGAGAGTGACGTCACTCAAAGCTCCCTTCAGGCCTGGTTTAGATTTGAGGATTCATCCTAAATTTCGCTATGAAAAAGAAGATTCCCCATCACATTAAAATGCCAGTATATATATGGAGTACTAAATATAGATGAAATCAAAAACTAATTACACAGTTTTGTTATACTTTGCGAGACAAACATTTTGAACATAATTAATCCAAATTTAGAAAATTATTAAAATAAAAACAAAAATATACCGTGCTCGGGGTGGCACTGTGCCAAATCGGCACCCGGCAAGTAAACAAGGCCTCAGTTCAGTCCCACACCCACACAACACACCCTTTCCCCTCTCGGCCTCCCCAAGAGCTTTCGCTAGCAGGCAACTGAGCAACACGGTACCTCACCACCACCACCGACACGGAGGCCGGAGGTGGAGGAGAGCCAGAATGGTATTGGGTGGAGGAGGTCCTCTAGGCGCCATCATTGGCCGCTACCCCTCCGCCGCCGCCGGTGACGACGAACAAGACCCCGGGCCCGGAGGAAGCGTCATTCGCCATGACCGCAAGTGCCGGGACTGGCCCTTCCTCTTCCTCTTCGCCGCCTTCTGGGTCGCCATGATTGTCAACTCCAGCTTCGGATTCAACCAGGGCAACCCACTCAGGTACTGTACTCTTTACTCGCTCACACTCAGCTTCATCGCCTTGCTTCCCTCCCCTGCCCTGCCCTTCTTCCCCCATTCTACATTTTATTTTATTATTATACTGCCTGTCTGCCTGCTTCCTCGATTCGCTGTGTTGATTAAGTACTAGATCTATTCATTTCCTTGTCCGCTAGCTAAGCGCTCGCTAACCATCAGCACCAACCAAGCTCAACTCAGACATTAAATTTTCCCCTACCCCTGCTGAAATCGAATATCCACCGGCATTCGCTATCTCGCATTTCGACTTCCATGCCTGCCTGTTTTGGAGGGCTGCTACAGAGGCAAGATGGTCGATCAACAGATGCCACCTCTTCCTCTTTATTTCCGCCTCCCCCATTTTCCAACTGTTGCATAGTACTTCTTCAGTCCACGGCACTTCCTCTTTTTTTTTTGGAACTCCTTGACACTGCTACTCCTGGTTGGTTGCTGTACCCTAGTACAGTAGTGGAATCTGCAGCTGCTTCGTTCGTACTCAAACTGACTGCATCCAGTAAAAAAGAAAGAAAGATCACCTACGCAATCTGCAGCTGAGGCTAATTGCACACCTGAAAAACAACGTAACTCGTGTCGTGGTTGGGTGTTCTTGCAATGGACTTACCTCAAGTTCCAACCACAAAAGGAAGGGAAAGCCTACATTTTTTCGTGGTGGCACTTCCATATCATGGATTTCATACTGTTGCAAACTTTTGCTTCTGCTACGCCAATTGCCAGCTACCACCAACCAACCACCAAAAGTGAAGTAAATACCACTCAGGTTCAGGAATCAACCTTCTGTCCATTATATATATAGTTTATACCAGGGATTTTTTTACTGACCGGTTTCCGGTAACCGTCGGCCTCCGGTAGCGGTAAACCGGCCCGGTTTACCGGTAACCGGTCGGTAACCGGCCGAATTCAAAATCAAATTCAAACCCCGCTTCGGTTCGGTTCGAGTCCGGTAAACCGGCCGGTTTGGAGCGGTAACCAGCCGGTTTGACCGGTTTACTGCTCTAAACTGTTTTTTTTTCATGAATAAAAAGAAATTTTGGTACTTCCTTTGCACAAATTAATGTAAAAAGACCACACAATTTGGTAAAAAATAACATAAGTCACTAAAGCAACAATATATAGTCGCATACAAATACATATTCACTTAAATATATAGTCACTAAAACAACAATATATAGTCGCATACAAATACAATATATAGTCGCTTACACAAATAAAGATATAGTTTACGCTCGCATGGTCAACTACGTAGGATGTATGGGAAGACCCCTTGTTGGCACGACATTTCATATTCGGCGGTGGACATAAGAGAGATACCTTGCTGTCTAAGCAGGTCAGCCTTGTAATCTTGCCAAGTTTGACCTGTCTATGCTGCTGTTGTCTCTCATTCTTGAACTAACATATGTGACAACTCAAAACTTTACACCCTGAAATTAAACAAGGTTGTGTTCTCTTAAGCAGATTCCTATTCCTCACTGGAACGACATACTCTTATCATCCGGATAATAACTACTCTATATATGATTTGTTCCTCTTTGATTGCACAGGCTGACATATGGACTGGACTACAAAGGGAACATATGTGGGAGCAGGCATGGCAATCCTGATTTGCATGAGTTGGATGTTCGCTATTGGGTGAACCCCAACCAGGTCTACCAAAGTGGGCTCAAAACCAGTCACATCGAACTACCTGACGCTAAAGCCATCTGCCTGATGGAATGCCCACTTCCTGCTGAAGATGGCTTGAATTTTGTTTGCGATTATCCAGAAGGTGACATACGCCTCTCTGTCGATGATTGGATTGACAGGGACTACGATTACTTCGAGTACCTCACACCAGACATGAGGAATAGTTCCCTTCAGCTGCAGGGTCCTTGTTACCCTGTCATATTTCCGAGTGTAAATGGTAAGTCTCACATGAATATCAGGTCTTCCATGTCTAGCAGCATCATACCAACTTTTAAGAAATTGACCTCTGGTCACCAATTTTGATCTCTCTGTCACTTCAGTCTACTGGAGCTGCCAGTTTATTGCACGGGCATCCAATGCCTCTTTGAAGCATTGGAAGGACATGGGTGGTGTCAGCATCGATGAAAACATGCTAATAGATAAAACAATTCATGATGCAATCAACAGCAAATCTGCCGTCATGAAGGTTTGTGATGCTTCTGGAACTACTTGCACTCTGTCGATTTACTTTATTTGTATCAAGAATTTAGCAACAAACAAAATGCTGCTCCTTTGCACATGTGTGCAACAGGTTTAATAGAAGTTAAAATAAGTGTTTTGATAAGGAGGATGTTTTTTCCCTATAATAAGTTGCACGAATGATTCTATGAATCATCCGAATCAAGAAGATGGTAGCAGACACCTGTGATGAATATGCAAAACAAAGCTGTTATTTATTAGATATCAACCAGCCTGTCTGCTTGTAAATTATCTGAACTCAAAACTATATTTCCTTTTTAAAAGTGACATTTTCCGCTTTTGCAGAGATATGTTGCAGATATTGGGAAATCCTGGCCTGTGTTAATCCTTTGTGGGGGATTACTCCCTCTGTTCCTATCTCTGATCTGGTTACTCATGATTCGCTTTTTTGTTGCTGGGATGTCTTGGATAACAGTGGTGGTCTTCAATGCTCTTGTGATATCTGTTACAATGTTCTTCTATATAAAAGGTGGGATACTTTAACTATAGACACATTAAGTATCATAATATGACCGTTATTGTTTCACACACTTAATCTTATACATGATGTCACATCTTCTAACTACTTTATGTACTCAGCTGGTTGGATTGGCCATGATCCTTTGACTGTGGTAATTGGTGAAAGTGATCCCTATGTTAGCATAGGTGGACGGGTATGTTTTCTGCCTCATGTTGGTGCCATTTTGAGCAATATCCTGTTAAGCTGCTCATTATCTCATCGTCCATCTTTAATCAGGAGATAAATCACCTTCATGCTGCTTCCGTCTTGATGACAGTGATAATGATACTTGCTTTCCTGACTTCAATAGCTATTGCTCGGCGCATTATGATAGCAACATCTGTCCTGAAGGTATGTACAGTGCTGAACCTATTGGTTTCACATGTGGACCCTTTTATTAAATAATATTTTACTGGGGGTTACAGCTAACATATGCATTAATGCATACCTGATAGCATGACAATGTGTCAAACTTATGACATCATTTATAAAGTTTTTCTCATTTGCTCTTCCATTGTATTTTTAGAGCACTTATCTGAGTTAACTTGATTTAGGTTGCTGCAAAGGTCATTGGCGAAGTCCAGGCACTTATTATTTTTCCAGTTGTGCCATACTTCATCCTCGCTATCTTTTACATGTTCTGGTTTTCAGCAACACTTCATCTTTTCAGCGCCGGTCAAGTTATACGAAATGATTGTAATACAGATTGCTGTTCCTATGATCTCAAACTTGGCAAAGTAAATTGTGACAGCTGTTGTGGCTACAGTATCCATTACACCCCACATATTGGCATCGCCATTCTTTTCCATTTTTTTGGCTGTTACTGGGCAACACAATTTTTCATCGGGTGTTCTTCGACTATAATTGCTGGATCAGTTGCTTCATACTACTGGGCACGTGGTGAAATATTGGTAAGCATCTCAGAAACCTGACTCTGGTAAAGAATTGCAACTATGAAATAGATCTCAATTTTCTGAGGATGTTCATCTCCTTTATGGCTTTACCAGAGGGGTACTATTTTCATGTGACTGATGTTTGGTGTCACATTTGTGATGCAGCATGATATCCCTTTCCATACTGTGGTATCTTCCCTGAAGCGCTTATTGCGCTATAGCCTGGGATCTGTGGCTCTGGGCTCGCTGATTGTGTCCATCTTAGAGTGGGTGCGATTCATACTCGAGTCACTACGCCGCAGGCTGAAATTTGTTGATTCTGCCCGTGAAAGCAGGTTTGGGAAGACAGTATCATCCTCATCTCAGTGCTGCTTAGGCTGCATTGATTGGACCCTGAAATCAGTGAATCGAAATGCTTATGTCATGGTAGGTATCAACATTCTCTGTCTATAGCTAGATTTCTGATTAGAAGGCGTTATATACGTAAGTTTCCTCCCAATTAGTTTAGCGTGCATTTGTAGCAGTATGATGAAAAATGCTTGTTATTCTGAGCCCAATAGGTTGCTAAATATATTTTGGGATTTTGTACTACAGATTGCCATTACAGGGAAAGGATTCTGCAAGGCTTCCGTGCTAGCAACTGAGTTAATCATGAACAACATATTGCGTATTGGGAAAGTGAATGTCATTGGGGATGTGATTCTTTTGTTGGGCAAGCTTTGTGTTAGCCTGTTGTGTGCACTATTTGCCTTCCTTATGTTGGATAAGCACAAGTATAGATCTGGCCATGACAAGATATCATCGCCACTAGTCCCTGTGCTGGTAAGTGATCATCAATCTTTGCAGCATATGGTTGAGTTCCTCTATCTTGGTGCAATTTGGATGAAGAAGCTGATGAGTGATGACCGCGCAACATTCTCTCTTTTTTTTTGGCAGTTATCGTGGGCGCTGGGTTATATAGTTGCAAAGCTTTTCTTTGCAGTGGTGGAGATGTCGATCGACACTATGGTCCTGTCATTCTGCCAGGACTCGGAAGAGCATCAGGGGAGCGCAAAGTATGCGCCCCCGCTACTGATGGAGACACTGGACGAGGAGAGCGAGTTGCGAAGACTGACACAGGGACCATGAAGCATCGTCTTCCAAATTCGAGTAGGGCTAGAGCTGGAATTGAAACTGAATGGTGTGTTGTCTGTAATGTTGGTTGGTCGGCTTTATTTGACCATGTCTTTTTATTTATATGAATCACTGGGGTGGAGGTGCAAGTAATCAAGATGGTTATAGTTATGGTCTTGTGGATGGATTATTGTGCTTGCTTGCTTCCCTGACGTAACTACCTGTAAGCTGTAAATATGACGGTGATGGATTCATAGGTTGTATCTTGTATGTATGTTCAAGTACATACAACTTGCTGCCCCTGAGTCTGTCATAGGTGGGAAATTGTAAAGGCATGACTACTTGCTTTGCATGATTTCCTGCCCCTGAATCGTCATCCAGCTAGGAAAATAAGCAAACTTGCTTGCATGATTTACAACAAAACAACCCAGCACTAGCAGTGACAAAAAGACAAGGAAAGCAGCAGGCAAATACTAGAAAACATAGGTTGTGTTTAGATGGTTGTGTTTAGATGGAGGTGTAAAATTTTTAGAAGCACGGTAACTCTTTTGTTTTTATTTGGTAATTAGTGTCCAATCATGGACTAATTAGGTTCGAAAGATTCGTCTCGTGATTTACAACCAAACTGTGTAATTAGTTATTTTTTTACCTATATTTAATGCTCCATGTATATATCCAAAGATTCGACGTGATGAGAAATCTTGTAAAAATTTTGGAACTTTGAAGTATCTAAACAGGGCCATAGGTAGACGTTTCTGACACACGTAAGGAGGCAGGAAGTAGGACACTCGAAGGTGAGAACAGGAAAGGGGAGAGGCTCGATGATCCTAGCTAAGCTACTCTACTCCAGTATCCAGTGCGAGAAGGAAGAACGAGGACTCCAGCTTATTCGATCAGTATCGTGCATGCGTCTTGGCTGCGAATCCAATTGGACGTACAGTGCATGCAAGAAGCTAAGGGCTCCAACAATCACTCATCAGGTATTCAGGTGCATATGGGGAGGGCGTTGCAGGAGTGGGAACACTTGGCGGCGCACTTGTTGTGGGCGGCCATGGTGCACTTCTTCGCGCACACCAGCCGCTTCAGGTGGCAGTCCTTGCTCGTCACGCACTTGGCCGGCGGCGATGGCTTCTTCGTCGACGTCCCGCCGCCCTTGGGCTTCTCCTTCTCCTTCTCCTTGTTCCCGTTATCGTCCTTGCTCTCCTTCTTCTCTGCACCTCCTCCTCCCGCTGCTGGAGAGGGCGACGACGACGGCGAGGATGATCCACTGCTGCTGGTGACGACATCGTCCTTTTTCCGGGCAGGGGCAGCCACCGCCGCGACGGTCTTCGCACTCATCTCCGCCTCGGCAGAAGCAGAAACTCCGACGGCGGCTAGGAGGATGACGACGAGGAGCAGCAGCGAGGCCTCGGCGAGCCGGCTGCTGGAGTAAGCCATGGTAGCGTACGTCTGTGTACCACCGTACGTACACCCTTAAGTCCTTAACTCGACCTGCAGCTAGCTACTAGCATGTAGTAATGTCTCTCGATCGATCGGCAACAATGTGGCTACGTATATATGGATCGGATCGGAGTAGCGGTCAAGTCTTTTGCAGATGGGTGGAGGGTGTGCTCCAACTACTCACTCAACACGGTCCTGGGCTCATGGTTGCTGCGTGATTCGATCTGCCATGCCTGCAGCATCCGCCCCTTGTGTGCAGCTGTGCATATGGTTTGGTGGGCAATGGCAGGGGCATGCATGTACATGTACATGTAGGGATGAAACCAGACAGAATTTTCCATTTCTTACTTTGTTTGAAAAAAAACGGAAGAGGGGCTTTCCACCACACATGATATGCAAGTGAATATTAGACTAATAATCACTTTAACAATATCGTGTAACTTCGTACATGCATATTTATTTTGATCCCATTTTTTATCCTGACTTTTCCAAACATAGGTCTCATTTCCATCATAAAAATAGAGAAATGAAAGCGTGCAAAAGAGGGGTTTCTGTCTATTTTTCATCCCTAGATACACACTGCGCTCCAATAGCCTGCAGCGGTGTAGCCCAAGGATCCATTCCATGTATGTCTAGATTTTTGTTTGGCGTTCGTGTTCCAGCCCAAGTTTGTCACGTACGCATGGACACGTGTCAAGAACTCAAAATGTGAGTGCAATGAGAGTGCTTTATCTTATCCTATAATAGGCATCTTCGTCGTGCGAGTGGTCGGCTTGCAACTCAGACCCAAAAGGTTAGATGAGGGCATGTTACAACATGGATTGTGGTTTGGGAGTTTTCTTAAGGGTTCAAAGGTCGGTGGTACGGTGGTTGTGGACGTATGGCAGCGAAGGTGCCACCAAGGGAGTGACATTGGACGGACAATAAGAAGGATCCGTAGTGGGGCCTAGTGGCGGTGATGGTTAAGGTAGGGTGAGGTGGGGGAGACGGGGATAGGTGGTGGACGACATTGGCCAGTGGTGAGGTAGCCGCTTTAGCATGGGTAACGATATGTAATGTGAAACTCAGAGGAGGTAAACTTAGGTCACTAGTGTAATACGAACAACACTAGTTATGACTTTAAACATATGTGGCGTAATCTAGAGTTTCAGCCAATAGATGTTTGTAGACAATATGTCACATATATATAGCATTCTTTTAGAAACACAGAAATTTCGTAGAAATTGTATATGAGTCGGTTCATTTTCATAAGAAATAAGAAAAAAAATCATGTATTCTAGAGGGGGCCTTAAGCCGTGGTTTATTGAAAATAGATAAAGGGAAAAGTGGACAGGGAGCATGTGGCTTGGTCATTTTTGCTAATAGTAGCGCCCTTGCGCCTATACAGAGGAGGCTTTGATACGTTGATAAGTTAGTCACCTGCATCTCTATCCGGTGAAGGAGTGTTTTTTACAACATTACTAAAGACGAATTGAGATAATAAAAACTCGATCCGCAGTGGCTAGACAGCTCCCGGTATTATGGCTTAAAAAGAATATCTTCTCACGCACATCGAGAAAACCCCTAACCCCCTACCCCACCTATACACAGCGGTACCGTAGCTCCGTGAGATGAGCTGGGCACAGACCTGTGCTTTGGATGTGGGACAGAAGAACTAAAGATAGTGCATCCTCTCACGCAAAACAAAATCAATCAAGAGTCTTATATGTCTTTGATCAACCCAACCAAACCCAAGAATATAAGATTGCCTGTAACAGCGTGCCGTTTTGTTTTAAAAGGTTTGCTAGATCTTTTTTTTGTTAAAAAAAATCTAGCAAAAACAGCGTGCCGTTTTGTTTTAAAAGGTTTGCTATATTTTTTTAAAAAAAATCTAGCAAAACTCCTTACATGTTACATTAGTCTCTTTTTATTGTTTAAAGGAGGCGGCGCTAGACTGTGGGCCCGTAGAAGCTCTGCCAAACAGTTTTTTAGGGATAAGTGATTCTCTGTCAATTCTATGAAATGATTCCCTAAAATAAACTAAAAGGCTGGAAGCTGAAAAAAGTAGCTTCTTCTGATTCTGTAAAGTGATTATCCATCATAATTTTGAGAGTTTTATGCTAAAAGAATCAAAGAGAATCCCTTCTACCCATATAATCACTTCTCTCGTAGAATCAATTTCTATAGAGAATCAGAATCAGATGGAGCTCTATCAAACTATCTCTGCTAGAGGTACAATAAATCCAACGATAATGCTGGGTATAGGGAATCCATCCGCCTGGACGGTGCTAACCACATCTTATCTGCTCATCCACTCACCCCAACTCTTCTAATAAAAAAAGAAAAAAATCACTTCACCGCAGCATCGCGACAACTCTCCGCGACCGCGCTCCACCCGTCGCTCCGCCTCAGTGACAGCACTCTCCACCGCGCTTCTCTCTCCATCACGCTTCGCTCCGCTGGTAGGCATCTCCTTCGCGCTAGAGCATGACAGTTGTCTTCCTCCCTCTCTCCCGCCCGCCACGGGCTTCTCCAGCACGCAGACTCACCACAACCTTCTCTAGGGACCTGCCGCGGCCTTCTCTGCCAAAGCAGCGAGCTCCGCACCAGCGGCGAGCTCTACACTGGTGAACTCCACGTGCCGACGAGCCTCCATTGCCAAGCAGCAATGAGATGTTGTGCTGAGAGCGCATGTTGACAACGTATGTTTTAAGTGTTTCATATGTTTTAGAGGTATGTTGCAAGTGTTTCATATGGATGTTACAAAAGTAGATCGGGATATTGCATATGTTGCAAGTGTGTCAGAGGCATGTTGCAAGAGTTTGTTCGAACTGTTTTATTATTTCAGACATATGTCGCAAGCGTTGTGATCTGGATGTTGCATCTGTTTCAACACATATGTTACAAGTGTATGTTCAAATATTTCACCTACTTTAGTGTCGCATTCAAGTGTTTCATGTTTCAGAGGTATGTTCACAGAGTCATGAGTGCACGACATGGACGCTTGCGGAAGGGGCGCGGCGAGTCGGGGGCCGACAAATGGGGCGCACGACGCGCTTGAGGTCTTATCGACGCGCTTGAGGTCTTATGAACGGGGCGTGCTCGTCCTCATCTAGGCTCCTGGGTCCCACCCACGCGGAGAGAGGAGGGGGTCATGGGGAAGGAATGGCAGGCACAGCGGGGCGAGGCGAACGGGAGCAGGGTACGCGTGTGGGACAGGGCTAGGTAGACGTATCAATGTGCACGTGTAGCAGCGATATGTCACAGTGGCAGGCGCAGTCAGCCCGGTTGGGGCAACAGCATACGCAGGGCGTTCAGACGCGCTCATCTGCTCCGAACGTCCAGGCGCGAGTAAACCCCTAAATCCAATGTGCTTTTTTTTTTTGCAAATGGTGGGAAAAAAACAATGGTGCAAAGGAAGGCCTTTCGATGCGGTCCTATACTACTACTAGTAGGCCTCACGTAGAGAAGAGCATGCGGCTTGCAAACAAATATACAAGAAAGGAAAAGTTCAAATTACCACGTGAAGTAAGGTATTACGCTTGGATAACCTCCTAAACTGCTTTTTTTTGGTTCAATTTACTTTATGGAACTAATTTTCCGTCGGTCCAATGTACTACACCTATCTTAGTAAGATTTTTGTTTTTTTTTTATCCTGTCTACGTATAAGGTGATTTTCAAGTGTTTATAAGAGGTGAGACGAACATTTAAAACACATTGCGAAAATTTATCATTATCAGTTTATATATAGGTCAGGATATCTTAACAATAATTAACTCTATCAGTTTATATATAGGTCAGGATATCTTAACAATAATTAACTCTAGATGTGTAGATACACAAAATTGTAGCGGTGGTGGATTATAAGTAAGCGCAAGAAAAAAAAATGAGCCGGTTTTTCATTATCCTACTGGTTTGCTAAAAAAAGGCAGCGTGTTAAATTGGATTGTGCCATGTCTCCTAAACAATGATTAAGAAAGGAGGTTTTGCATTACGATTTGTCGATTTAGGAGTACGATACGAATAAGCAAGCACAGTGCACAGGACAGGTCGTCGTGTCGTGTCTGTCGACCGGGAGCAGCGGGAGCGGGAGATTTATTTTTTATTTTTTTAATTAATGAGCGGGAGATGTTTGGTTTGGATGAGGGAGAGGGAGAGCAGCCAAAAAAGAGCGGGACGGTTGGCGCCAAGACGAAGAAGCCTCTCTCGTCCGATCTGGGCTTCCGCTTGGATTGCCAATTTGCTTTGCTTTGGGGTGGGGCTTTCCCCCCCCGCCCGCCCGCCAGCAATTCACTGATTTGGGCTGCCCCGCGCGCCCCGCCGAATACTTTGCCGCCTCCGCCTCTGCCTTTATTACTCCGATCTCCTCTCCCTGTCTGCACAGCAATCGCAATAGCAATAGCAATAGCAATCGCAATCGCCGCCCAAGCAAGTTGAGCATCCATCCATGGCGGGAGGCAAGTCCAGCGGCAACGCCGCGCGCAGCAGGAAGCGTGTCGAGGCCACCGTCCTCAAGCGCTCCAGGGACGGGAGCGCCTTCACCAGATGGTAACTTCGCCTGCCTGCCTGCCTGCCTGTCCTCTTCATCTTCTTCATCTCTGACGAGAGCGAATCCCATCCTATCCCGTGCAGCGAGGCCTGTAACAAGGATGTCCCCGTCGTCCTCATCGACATGCATAGCTGCAGCCTCGACAAACAGATCAGGATGACGCTCGAGGCGCAGGTCGTCGAGAAGACCGTCGAGGTCGCCAAGGCCGCCGACCGCAACAAGTCCTCCGCCAAGGGACACGGAGGCGGCGGCAACAACAAGGATGCCAAGCGCAAGCGCTCGCCCACCGCCTTCTTCCTCTTCATGTATGCAATGCCAATGCGACGCACGCACGTCTTTCTTCCTCCCTCTTGCTAGAGTTAGAGTAGCTGTGGATGACAATCCCATGTCGATTTATTTCAGGAACGACTTCAGGAAGGAGTTCAAGGCCGCAAATCCTGACAACAAGAGTGTCGCCACCGTATGCGCTTTTCTCTACGCCCTGCGTTCCGTCTTTTCCCTTCATCCCACCCAATTTCTTCTTTCAGTTGTTGCTCTGCAAATCTTGCTAACTGGTTGACTGAATGAATCAATTTATCTACCTGTTGATCGAAGGCTTCAAAGGAAGGAGGGGAGAAGTGGAGGTCCATGACCGACGAAGTCAGTCCTTTATTCTGTTTCTTTTCTTTTCCGTTCTGAATTCCTTGACTGTCTTGCTCATCATTCATGCTCTGTTGTTCATTTTTCTGGATCAGGAGAAGAAGCCTTACATTGAAAAGGCCGCGGAGCTCAAGGCTCAAGCCGAGAATGGCGAGGGCAGTGGTGTAAGTCCATCTTCTCTTCTCTTCTCTGCCTTTCCCTCCGTTGCTGGACATGGTCATGTGTTTCAGCCTGCTACTGCTATCTGAAGTATATTTCCCTGATTCGGTGTTCGACTTGTGATGCAGGAGAACAATGTAGCCAAGAAGAAAGCCAAGGCAGATGACAAGGATGGGGACCAGGAGGTGGATCAGCCAGCAAAGAAGCGCATCAGGCACAAGGCTCTTCACGAGGATGAGGTTGACGCCGGCGACCAGGAAGATGAGGACGAGCAGAACGAGTTGGATGATGACCTGGATGATGACATGTAGATGTATGTGCGAGGCGAGCTGTTCTTGTCCATTTCTGTAAATGGCTGGCAGATGTGTTTTGCTAGAATGTCACTTGTTTCAAGCTAGGCGAGAGGGAAAGGGGATCGGATGGATTCTAGTTCGTAGCATCATTAGTGTAGTGTAGTGAATGTGTGGCGTGTTGATTTCAGTACCTTGCAGTCAGTGGCTATCCATTCTCTGAATGAATTCAGAAGCATTGCTAGCTATAGTAATGTTGCTACATGAATGAATTATTCTACGATGCAGTTCTGTCTGCTTCCATCTCCATCCAACACATGTGCTCAATGCTTAGATTCTTTTTAGGATTTCTATATTACATTATCTGCACTCATGAACCTCTATATTCATTATTTAAAAAGAAAATATTCTATCTTAGTTACTATAAAATATACAGTTTTCTTGCACTCATCCATCATCTATATCCTACACTGTATATCATAGGTCTTACATGTTATTCACCGTCCTCCCCTCTCTCCTTTTCTTCTCCCCACCGCCGCCTCGCGGTGCTTGCCTGCCCCACCACGAGGGCACCCTGGCGCGGCACGAACGCGGGTGCCACCGCCGCCGTCTAGCCGTCGGCGTAGGGCGCTGCCATCGGCGTGGACGCGCGGGCCTTGTCGGCCCCCGGTCGCGGGCGCCACTGCTGCCACCACGCCGGTGAGCGCGCCTCCGCTACGCCCGCGCTCCACTCCGCTACGCCTCCGCTGTGCCTCTCCTCTTCTGCCGTTCCGCGCTCCCCTGCTCTCTCCGGCTCTGGCGAGCTGGGCGCCGGCGCGGCGGCGGGCGGGCGAGCTCGGGCACCGGCGGACTCGCGCGCGCCGTCTTCTTCGGCCGCGGGACTGGCTCCGTCGCAAGCTCCGTCGGCGCGGGAGTGGAAGCGCCGCCAGGTCAAAGCGAGGCCGCTGCGTCGCGGCTCTAGATGCTCTCTCTCTCTCTCCTCGGTCTCCTCCCTCCTCCGCGGTGGTGGGCGACGGGCCCGACGCGCCACGTCTGCGCGTACCGGACATCCGCAAACGCGCCAGGAATGGCGGACGTCCCGCGCGTAGCGGTTGGTTTCCCGTCCCCGCTGCAGGCCATACGACCGCCATCTCCTCCGCCATATCCGAGGTGGCGGGATACCGGCTCGTTTCCAGGTCCCCAGTGCGGGCAGTCTGAGGCCTGAGATTGTGTCTATCCTTGCCCCTGACCATGGTTGTTGTAGCTTCATTGCTCCAGGCCTCCAGCCCCTAGATTGAAAGTCATGGCTCATGTTGCTACATGAATGAACTATTCTACGATGCAGTTCTGTCTGCTTCCATCTCCATCCAACACATGTGCTCAATGCTTAGATTCTTTTTAGGATTTCTTTATTACATTCGTGGCTTGTTGATTGAAGTCTTGTTTATTTTCATGGTGTAAAGTTTTAGGATGTTATATAAGGATATTGTATGGGGTGTTTGGATATTAATAAAAAACAAATTATAGAATTCGTCAGTAAACCGTGAGACAAATTTATTAAGTCTAATTAATTCATCATTAGTACATGTGTTACTGAAGCATTTTATTGTCAAATTATGGATTAATTAGACTTAAAAGATTCGTCTCGCAAATTATATGCAATCTGTGTAATTAGTTATTTTTAGTCTATATTTAATACTCTATGTATATGTCCAAACATCTGATGCGATATGGTGTAAAGTTTTGAAGTGGAAACTAAACCAGGCCTGAGATTGTGTCTATCCGTGCCCCTGACCATGGTTGTTGTAGCTTCATTGCTCCAGGCCTCCAGCCCCTAGATTGAAAGTCATGGCTCATGTTGCTTTGTTTCTGAGTGGATGAATAAAAGGGCAAAGGGCAGCCCAATCTCTGTGGCTGGGCAATCTCTTTGAACTTGAGCTGTATTTGCATTTGACATTAGTCTTAACTGATCAGTTGCAAGGGCAGCCCAATCTGAGTACCTTAATCCAACATGTAGCACCGTTGCCTAGTTACATTAGCGTTAGCAGCAAACAAACAGTACAGTAGCTCCAAATCAGCATTTCACAAACATATTATCAAAACATTTAATTCTCCTAGTCTAACATCCTTCCAAAAGAAATTTTGTACCCCCAGAAGATATTGCTGATCCAACTCTTCTTGTTCCTCATACTCTCAACTCTTCTATGTCTGAATAAAAGGGCTGCGCTATGAAGCACCTGATGGCAGACATACACAAGATAAGGTTGTTAAAAGCCAGAGTCGTAAAGAAATCTTATGGAAGATTTCAATGTCTCAATTTTAGCTCTATGTTTACTACTCCCTTCGTCTCAAAATATCTGTCGCTTTTGCTTTTTGAGAAATAACTTTAACAAAATATATATTAAAAATATTAATATTTATGATATATAATTGGTATCATTAGAAAGATCTTTGAATCTAGTTTTTAATAAATTTATTTGGAGATACAAATGTTGCATGTACTTTCTATAAATCGAGTCAAGCTTATGGCACGAAAACCGAAAATGATTAATAACAAGGTAGTAACTTGTAACACCCTAGGTGTTAAGCATCACATTAGAATCTTCATAAAGGTTTGGGTGCATGGTATACCGAAGACAATAGTGTCTAATCGAGGGTCGCAGTTTACCGCTTACTTTTGGGAGCATCTTCATAAAGGTTTGGGTACTAGTTTGGTTCGCAGTACAGCTTACCACCCACAAACAGATGGACAAATAGAGCGAGTTAATGCTATTTTAGAAGATATGCTTAGAGCTTGTGTGTTATCGTCCAGAGGTTCATGGGAATCATGGGTACCTTTGGCCGAGTTTGCTTACAACAACCGTTATCAAGAGAGTATCAAGATGACTCCATTTGAAGCCTTGTATGGCAGGAAATGTAGGACCCCGTTGAATTGGGTTGAACCTAGAGAGAGAAGATTTTATGGGATCGATTTTGTTGACGAGGCTGAGAAAAAGGTCTGTATTATCCAACAGAACATGAAAACTGTACAATCACGTTAGAAGAGTTATGCAGATAAGAGAAGACCGTTAGAATTTCAAGTTGGTGACTATGTTTACTTGAAAGTTACCCCAATGAAGAAGAAACGGTTTGGGATTAAGAAGAAGCTTGCCGCTAGATTTGTAGGGCCATATAGAATAATAGAGAAGAAGGGTCCCGTGGCTTATAAGTTACAGTTATCAGAAGCAATGGGTTCGATCTTTCTAGTCTTCCATGTATCACAGTTGAAGAAGTGTTTACGTGTTCCGAGAGAAAGAATAGAACCTCAGGGCATTCGGATCAAATCAGATTTGAAATACCATGAGCAATCATTTCGGGTTTTGGATACTAAGGATCGAGTCACTCGAAATAAAGTGGTGAAAACATATAAGATACAGTGGAGTCATCATGATGATGGTGATGCAACATGGGAAACGGGAGAATATCTGTAAAATGCTTATAAAGACTTTATAACAAATGGTTCATAACTCAAAATCTTGGGACGAGATTTTTATAAGGAGAAGGGCTGTGACACCCTAGGTGTTAAGCATCGCATTAGTATCTCAAATCATGAGCATTAGCATCAAATGCATTTCATAATCACATGCAATGTAAGTTTAAAGCTGAATTGAAACATGTGAAACATCATTTTGAAACATGCATGTTGCATATGTTTGTTAGCCTTACTTTTGCCCTAATTATGCTTGCTAGGTTAGTGAAACATGTTAGGCTATAGCTTTAAATCATCTAGGATTATTTAGCATGATTTCTAGAGCAATTTTTGTATACAAAATTTCCCCAAATTTTGCTTTTTAAAAATATCCTAGAAAAATGGGTTTTTATTTAAAAATAGACTTTGAATCCTTAATTCAAAATCTGTTTGGAATTTCAAAATGTGCCCTAAAGCAAAATTGTAGAGAATTAAATTTTGAACAACTTCTATTTTGGGGTCAAATCTTGAAAATGTCTTTTTCTTCTTTAAAATTTGAATTTGAAATGGTTTAGAATTTCTAGAAATTTAAAATGGAAAAGATAAAGCAATTCTCGGCTTAGCGGGCCGCCACCTCGCTTTCGGCCCAGCAGCTAAAGCCGCCTAGCTTCGCGCTCGCATCCTGCTCGGCCCGGCCTGCTCCCGCGGCCCAGCCACGCGCCTCCTCTCCCTCTCGCGCGTGTCGCGCCTACCCGCGACAGACACCGCGCGCCCCGTAGCCGCCATGCGCCGGCGCCACCCTCCGCGTGGACGTCGGTGGCCCCCGCGCGCCCGGCTCCACGGCAACACACCTGCGCCACTGCCTTCTCCCCCTCCCTCACTCGCTCACTCTCTCACCCACTGTGAGAAAGCCGAACGCTCTCGCATGCTCTCCCCCACTCGCCACCGCTGCCGCCATTTCCGCCGTCACGTTCCGACGCCGGCAAGCCTCCTCCGAGCGATTGCTCACGCCTCGCGCTCCACCACCTCCTCCTCTCCTCCGAACAGGCCTCAGTGTTCCTTCTTCACCACCGGTAAGGTTCAATCGAGCGCTTCCCGCCACGCCACCACGGCCGGGCCGCTGAGCTCGCACTCTGCCCCTCCGGCGCCCTCGCCCTCTCTCTACCCAGTGTGCTGCTCTCCAGTGTTCGCCATCTTCTCGCGAAACCCGTGCGCCTGCTCGCTGGTCCGCGGTTGGTCGGGGTTGGCCGTTGGCCGCCGGTGGCCACCGTGCTGCCGCGACGTCGCGGGCACCGGCGTCGTGGCCACGCCTCTCCTCCCCATCTGTTTTTCCCTTGGGCCGCCACGTCCGTGGGCCAAGCCACCGAGCCTGGCCAGCCTTTTTTCCCATGCTGGCTACCGAGGCCGATTTCGGCAGTGGGCCAGTGAATCTCGTTGGGCCGGCCTGTTAAGTCAGAGAAAGAAATGATTTCTGTTTTCCATTTTTATTAGAAAAGAGAAATGCTTGGGAAAAATGTTGTGTATCCGTTTTAGCTCCAAAAATTGTGAAACAAAGTTTATAGTGATACTCATGAGTATATCTACAGTATAAAAATATTGTATGATGTTTTTGTGGTACTTTTCTATGGAGATTTATTTAATCCTTGTATTTGCTGATATTTTAGAAAATGTGTATTAAATCAAAGAAAAAATATAAAAATATGATTCTAAGTTTTTTGCTCTTCTTGTGTACTGTAGTTTCTAAGAAAAATATATTTCATGCATGTTCTGTGAGAAATTATTGATGTCTAGTTCAAGTGCTAATTAGGGCTGATTTTTGTTATTTTTGCTAGAGGGAAAAAATTGTATAAAACATGCTTATGATAATTTTTGTACAGTAATTGTTTGATGGTTAGAACATAGGAAAAATGCTAAATCTATTGTTTGATACTTTTCATAATGCAAAGTATTTTCATGCTCATTTTTAGGCTAGAGCTTGTCATTTTTATGTAGGCTGTAGTACTTATCCAAATTTCATAAATTTTTTATGGTGTGCTATTTGGAGTAAAACTATGCTACTGTAATTTTTGTAGATTTTTTCTAGGCACCAAAAATGCTTGTCGCTGATGTAACCCTAGTTTAAATAGAAATAAAGTAATCTTCTTTATGTATCATTAGTTAGATAATAAAGCTTTGGTGTATCTTTGAAGCACCACATCACTTGCTGGTGTTGCTTGATAAGTTAATGTAGTGGTGTTGATAAAGTATAATAGCACTCTTGTTACAGTTATATGCTAGCTAGTGTGAAAATAGATGAGAATTGTTAGCAGAGGTGAATACAATAGATGGCATGTTTTGTAGTACATGTTCTTGGATGATATTGACTACCCTATAGAAAAGTTTGTCTTTCGTCTATACTATAACTTTCAATGTGTTCATCTTCATACCATGCCATCATGACCATCATACCACCGCATCCGATGCACGGTTTATATGTTTACTTATGCACTTGCATCATATAGGATCGTAGGAGGAGTTGCCAGTAGTAGTTCAGGAGGAGCAGACCGGGTCCAATCCACAAGAAGCTCAGGCACAGGAGGTGTTCGAGGTAGACAAGCAAGAAGAGGATCTACCTGAGTGTGTGGACCACCAACCCAGTTCCTTTGAACGAGGCAAGACCCAGAGCATTCTAAGTCTCCTACTTTACAAAAGCAATTCCTTAAGCTATTCATATGAGTTATAAATTGTGCATTAAGTATAGGAGTTGTGTGAAACTGTTATTGCATATACTACTATCCTTTCCACTTTATTTCCTACGAAAGTTGGGTCGAATATTGCTTAGCCTGCTTAGATCGGTAGCGATCGGTGATTTTCGGTCACCCGAAATGATAGGTGGTTACTGGAATGTTTTAGCTATGAAATGGTTGATATCCGGGAAAATAACCATGTGTTGATGGATAACTGGAGATCGGACGGAAAAATTGGAGGCAACCAGACAGAGTTCTGGGGTGCTAGTAGTTTTTCGCCTGTGTCGGTTAAGGACCGATCGTTGCTCGTCCCTCTTGTCATGTTGAACGCATGCCTCACATTTAGCTGGCCGAATAAAGTACCTTTCGACTGTGAAGCTAGTGGCACTTTTCGGGCCGGGGTAAACTCGGATTGGCAGACTGGTGACGAAGGGGCTTGTACGGGGACGCGAAGAGTAAGCCCAAGGTGCGTCCTGGCAGTCGGGCGGTTCCTGAGTAGTGCGGTCCATGATTGTTATCCCGCAACGTTTATCTGAAAAGTGTCCTTGGTGACCTGTAGCTCACTTGATCGATGAGTGTGGTTTGTGAAAGGATCAAGATGCCCAAGAGGGGGGGGTGAATTGGGCTTTTCTAAAAATTAATTGCAAGAATTAAATCCTACAAGCCGGAATTCACCCCTAGTGCCTACTTGTGTTCCTAGAGATTCTACCGGTAAAAGTTTTGCACCCTAGTTTCCAATCCTAGTCTAGCATGGCAATTCTAGGAAAGTAAATCAAGCAATGAAAGTAAATACGAGAATGTAATTGCTTAAAAGTAAAGGGCAAGGAACACGGCGATGTTTTTCTGAGGTATCGGAGAGTCGCCACTCCCCACTAGTCCTCGTTAGAGCACCCGCGCAAGGGTGTAGCTCCCCCTTGATCTGCGCAAGGATCAAGTGCTCTCTACGGGCTGATTCTTCGACACTCCGTCACGGTGAATCGCCCAAAACCGCTCACAAGATGAGTTGGGTCATCCACAAGCTCCGCCGGATGATCACCAAACTCCCAATCACCACCAAGCCGTCTAGGTGATGGCGATCACCAAGAGTAACAAGCTAGAACTCTCACTTGACTACGACAAGCCTAATGAGAAGGAGGATGCACACTTGCTACTCTCTAAATGCTAGTGAGGAACTCTCAAGCTTTGATTTTTAAAACACACTCCTCACTAGAGCTCTTGCACTCCCTTGCACTCCAAAGATGTTTCTAAGCTGAACAAATGAGCAAGAGACCTGTAAAAGAGGTGGTGGGGATGTATTTATACACCCCACAGTTGAAACGAACCGTTACCTGCCAACTCAGCAAAATACGGGGTGACCGGACGCGCCGGTCGAAGTGACCGGACGCGCCGGTCGCTCGTAACGGTCGAAATTCTGAAATTTCGGCTGAGTGACCGGACGCACCGGTCAGGGGTGACCGGACGCGTCCGATCGTGCAGGGAGCTTACTGTAACGAAACCGGACGCACGACCGCGTCCAATCGGTGATGACCGGAAGTGTCTGGTCGTCAAAGGACCTTACTGGAACGTGACCGGACACGCCGATCACACCCCAGTCGCGTCCGAAGAGATGGTTTCCCTTAGGTGACACGTGTCGGCCCTGACCACCGCGTCCGGTCCTCGCAAGGGCCGCGTCCGGTCGTCAGCGCCGAAACACAATCGTGGTTTTGAACTGACCGGACGCGTCCGGTCAAGCCAGGAACCGCGTCCGGTCAAGGGAAAAACCATCTAAACACTCTGAAACGCGACGCAACTTGAACCAAGTTGCTTCCAACTGAACTTTGAGTTATTCTAGAGCTACCTAGTGTTAAGTTTAACAAGTGTGCACCACACCTAAACATAAGACTCACCTAGGTCAAGCTACCCGCTCATGCTCCCCTTTATAGTATGGCCAAAAGAGAAAACGAAGATCCTGACAACTATTCCGAATGTAACTCAACACCTTGACATCCGAAACTAACCGTCCTTAATCTTGACGTCACTCCTTTGAAAACCGAAACGATTTCCATCAAGGGGCATGAATACCAGGGTGCCCAAAGCAGTTATCACCTCCATGACCTAACTTACCAAAGTTTCTGCAAAACACACGTTAGTCATGGTAATAAAGCGTTGTCATCAATTGCCGAAACCAACTCTCGGGGCCTAGATGCTTTCAATCTCCCCATTTTTGGTGATTGATGACAACACTAAGATTCAAAAGATAGGAGTTGAGGTTTTCGAACATGCTTGGTTCACATAAGCAAAAAGCAATAAGCACTAGAGATTAGGAATTGCTTATGTGCCCCAAGCCAACAGAGTGTACTCATAAGATAAGACAGGAAAAGTTAGTACACAAAAAGATATAGCTCAAAAGAAATCGGAGTAAGGCACGGAAGCACAACCTTAGGAGCTATAATCAAACACGTGACATGATTTAAAACTGTGACTAGATAGATCAAAAAGACTCAAGGTATCTCACACGACCACATGTCACAAGAATACAAGTACTGTAATGTAAACATGATGCATGAATGTAGCACACAAATAAAAATGAAAACCCTTTATCAAAACTCTCCCTGAATCTACTCTCTCTCCCCCTTTGGCATCAACCGCCAAAAACTAATCTAAGGATCTGACGGGGGAACAGACGGAGTCGAGTCGGGTGCCGAGGAGCGCGGAGTAATCACGAACTACGAAGTATCCTCCTCGGACTCGGAGCTGTCAGGCTGACCCTCTGAAGAAGCACGTGGCTGTGAAGCGGTAACAACAGGAACATGTGCTGATGTAGTAGCAACAAGTGGAGCAGTCTTTGTGACCTGTGCCTGAAGTGAGCCAACAGCTGGGGGATCTGTCGAGGCAATTGAAGAAGGAACTGTCTCTGTAGTGCCTGTTGTAACACTCCGGTGTTACGTAATGCATTTTTGCATACCAATCATATTGCACAGCATTCATATCATTATAATCATGTGTGATAATTTATAATTTGATTAAAATAAAAGCTTGAAGATAATATATGTGATGAATTATATTAATATGATAATCACATTGTACCAAAAAACCTTGCAACTATAAATTTTTACATCACTTGGAACCCTAGTTCAATTTTTGGAGCAACTAGATGACCCAAATTTTGTCAAAACTTGTTCAAAAATAATTATGAAATATATTCAAAAATTATTCCCTATTTTAGCTTTTATTCTGCCATTCAAAATCTATCAAGAATTTTCAGTTGGCCCCTTAATCAAAGTTGTAGAGAATTTAATTCTGAGCAACTTTTATTTTTGGGTCAATTCCAGAAAATGTCTTCTTCTTGTTCAAAATGTGGTTTGAAGTTTGAAATACATTTAAATTTGAATTTGGAAAATCAAAAATCCGGTTTTCCCTTAGCAGGCCGCCGCCTCCTGTTCGGCCCACGTCCGGATGCGGCCCGCGCCGCTCCCGCGCTCGCGCGCGCGTCGCCTCCGCCTCGGCCCGGCCCAACCGGCCCCCTCTCCCTTCTTCCCGCCCGCGCCCACGCGCGCTGGCGCCCCGGCAGGGCGTGCTCGCCGCGTGGCGGCCGCATGCCGGCAGCACCGGCCGGGTGGCGCTCGGTCGCCCCCACCAGCGCGCGCGCTCGCTCCTTAACTCCCCCGCAGCGCCTCGCCCTTCCTCCCTCTGCTCTGTCGCCTTGCTCCTTCACCAAGCGCAGCAGCAGCGGTTCCGCCTCCGCCACCGCGCGCGCTCGCCGGACACGCGCGTTCCGACGACCTCCGCTCACCGCAAGCCGTTCCACCTTGCCCCGAGCTTCCTCTCTCTCTGGCGCAGCCCGTGCTCACCTCAAACACCCGCGGTAAGCCCCACAGCCGCACCAATCGCTCGCCGGAGTTCAGGCCGAGCTCGCCGTGGATTTCCGCTCCGTGGAAACCTCCCCTCCGCTCCCTCTTTTCCCTCACTCAAGCAAGCATCCCGTTCGCCTCGTCCTCCCGGTGCTCGGACGCCATCTTCCGTGCCGCCTCATGGCCGGAGAGGTGCTCCCGCCGGTGAGCAGCGCCGCCGAGCCGCCATGGCCGTGGGCAAGCTCGATTTCGAGCCCCTCCAGTCATGCTGTTTGTCTCAACGAGACCGCCTCGTCTTGGTGATCACGACGGTGGTGACCTCGTCGCCGGCGACCTCGCCGTCGTCGAGATCCGCGCGGTCAGCGTCCTCCCTTGGCTCGGAGCGGCTGACGCGTGGGGCCCAGTTGACCCACGGGCCTGCTTGTCTGTCTCTCTTTGCGCGCGCGTGTACAGGTCGCCGGGTGCACCTAGCAGTCCAGCGGCTGGAGTTTAAAAGGATTTTCGAAATTGATTTTCAGAAAATGTATAAATGCTTTAGAAAATTCATAACTTGCTCATTTTAGCTCCAAAAATGGTAAAATAAATTTCTCTGGACTCTTTGAGACCAGATCTATGATATAAAATTATTGCATGTCAAATTTGAGATACTTTTCTGTAGAGTTTTTATTTAACTAGTGAAATGGTTGTTTTCTTGTTAATTGCTTAATAAATCCTAGGAAAGTCAGAAAAATATGATTCCAAATTTATTAATCTTTTTTGTGTCAAGTACTTGCTAGGGTAATTTTATATTATGGATGTTCTGTAGAAAAATGTATAGCTGTAGTTCAAATGCTTTCTATCACTAATATTTGTTATTTTTGTTATTTAAATAAATTTGAATAAAACATGCAAGTGATAATTTTTCTATAGTGTTTGTTTAGGGAATAGATAGTAGGAAAATTCCTAAATCTGTTGTTTGATACTTTTCATAATGTAAAGTATTTTAAATATCCATTTTAGGCCTTAGTTTGTTATTTTTGTATAGGCAGTTCTAGTTATCCAAATGCAGTAAAAAAATCTTGTGTCAAGCTATTCTTGATATTAGTAATCCACTGTAATTTTCTAAGATTTTTCTGAGCTACTAAAATATGTATTGCTGTTCAACCATAGGGCTAATTAGGGTTTCCATTCCTGTTTAATACAAAGATAGTTAGTAAAATATACTTTGGTGTATCTTTGAAGCATCTTGATTGTTCAAGTACTCTCGCATGATAGAGAATAGTGGTGGTAGTTTTCGAGTACATGTTCTTGGATGACGTAGACTACCTTGTAGAAGAATCATAAGTTCCACATAATCCGATAACGTAACATATTCATTACATCGCATGCATTCCGCATCATCATCATCTCATGTCACCTCTGCAATGCATCTATGCATGTTGCACTCATATTTATGCATCATACAGGATCGCAGGAAGTGGTTCCGACAGTTGTTCCCGAGGACGCAGAGGAACAGCCCGAGGTGACGGAACCGGAGCCAGCAGAAGCAGAAGAGGAGTCCGGTGAAGAGCTTCCGGAGTGCCCTGACCATCGTCCTAGCTCCTTCGAGCGAGGCAAGCCCCGGAGCATTTCTCCCCCGGTTTGCAAATAATTATTTATTAATTTTACTTAATCTGATGCATTAAGTTTAGGAGTTGTTTGCAAACGTTGCTGCATTATACCTTATTTCACCTTGTTTTACCCGATCCTTGTCACCCTGGTGTCCACGGTCAATAATTGCTTAGCTTGCTTAGACCGGTAGAAGTCGGGGGATTGCCTGTCATCCGCGAGCTATAGGGGATTACCTGGTTTTATGTGAAAGAATGTCATGTGAGAATAACTAAGTGTGGAAATGAATTTGAGGCCGGGCGGGAGCTTGCAGGGTTCTGGACTGTAGTGTCTTCCGTCTGTGTCGGTTAAGGACCGTCCGATGTCGGGCCTCGAGTCATGTTGAACGCATGCCTCACATTTAGTTGGCCGAATAAAGTATCTTTCGACCGCGAAGCCGGGAGATTATTCGGGCCGAGTGGATTGCCCGCAACGCACTGTACCAGAGCAGTAGTGGCAGGAAACGGGGGCGCGATGATAAGGCCAAAGAGCAGTCGGGCGGCCCCCGGGTACATGTGGTTCCTAGCAAGCTCGCGATTTTACCTGAATGGTTGACTCGGTGACCAATACCTCACTTTAGCGGGTGAGTGAGGTTTGTGTGAGGAATAAATTACCAGCTGGTCAATAATTGATTCGAATCGCCATCGTTCACTGGATAGTGAACACTTGACTTGAGTTACTTCATCGTAGTAATATTGATGAAACACTTGGATAGTTATGTGGAAAATGACATGGTAATTACTTGATAATGATCAATAGTAATCCCTGCTTGCTTAATTACATGGTTACTTTAGCATAAGTGCAAACATAGTTGACAGGGGAATAAAGAATTAAAATATTACATGCTTTTGTAAATGAATTGATAAGCTAAAAATGTCTTTCTTGCAAATGAGTCAGCTACCCCACCAAAAAGCCTACCATGATCCTTGGTGTCGTTTTATTTTGGTTCTGTCGGGTAAGTCTAGCTGAGTACCTTCTCGTACTCAGGGCTTTGTTCCCACTTGTTGCAGATGGACAGATGTACTATGGTTATTGTATCAACTGTCTCTACCCTGCGATGGGCGAAGCCTAGGACCATGGGCAATGGTCACTCACTACTCCTCGCCTGATGCTTTTGTGGGAGATGATCGCGAGCTGGCACTTTATTTTGGAAAGTTGTGTGTGCGTGTGCGCTTTGAACTAATGCTTCCGCTACTTTATTCGAAACTGGTTTGTAATAACTATGTTTAAACTCCGATGTATTTTGTGCCGCGAACTACTATGTAACTTATGAAGGTAATCGCTAAACTTATTACGATCTTGGCTGTGATGTGAAATGGTTTGAAATCCGTCGAGATTTCACGGACTACCGGGTTATACGGGCTTAAGTTTGATAAATTATCCGTCCGCTGGATGATTTTCTTACTTAATCTCGTATAATTGGGCGGTTCTGTTACACCTGTCCCTGTTACAGGAGGAACAGCTGCCTCTGAAGCGGACAACCCTGACGAAGTAGCAAAAGTAGTGTGCGAGGGCGTCGGCTGACCAGTCAACTCGCTATAAGTGGCACTAAAATCAACGAATGGTGTGCCAGTCAGTAGGTGAGGGCGAGGCTGGTCTGAAGGAGTGAACCCCGTCTGAATAGGCGTGTAGCTCAGGAACTGGAACGACTGGGGGACCTACTGCTGTGGAGAAGTGAACTGAAAGCTCGGCTATCCCTGACTCGAAGGGCCACTAGACTGTAAAGCTGGAGTCAGGATAGATACAGGTGGAGGAACCCCAACTGTGACTAGGTGACGCAGAAGATCCAAGTACTGCTGCTGGTTTGCTGCCTGCTGTCGCTGCATCTCTACCTGCTAACGTTGGATCTCAAGCTGCTGTCTCTGGAACTCGTCCTATCGAGCCTGGATCTGAGCAAAGGCTGCAGCTGTGTCCTGAGCCTGCCTCTGTAGCTGAAGCTACTGTCGCTCCTGTGCCTGGGTCAGCCTGTCAAGTATAGCCACCATGGCTGGGTCTAAGCGGGAGGCTGAACCAGAGCCACCGGCCTCGTGGTCGTGAGGCCGAGGAGACCGATACCTGAGGATGGACTGATAATCCTCATCAGTGCTGTCAGAGGCCTCATCCTTGGCTAGATTAGCAGACTGAGCATCTAGATCTGCAAGCTCTGCCTCAGCAAGACCCTCAACGGTGGCGTCCTGCTCAGCTGCTGTCTCAGGGACCTTAGGTCTCTCTCGCTGTCCTGGCACTGGGGCCTGCTCTCTCGTAACTGAAGCCCATAGCTAACGGATATCATACTCAGGAAAAGCAGTGGTAGTATCAGATATCTCAGCTCTAATCTCTGCAAGAAGCTCAAGTGCAGATCTAATGATGAAGCAAATCCAATGAGCATAGGGCAGCTGACGGTGTCCCTTGATGCCTTCAGCCATGGTGTCCTCCATCTCACTAAGCATAAGATCCCATGTGTCAAAAGGTGTCTGTGAGAGGAGGTGGTGAACCACCCATAGCTGCATCCTGGTCAATCCCTCTCTGTAACCAAGCCTGGGAAGAAGTGTGCGCCTGACAATAGCATCCAGGATTCGGGCAAGCGGTGTCAAACTGGCAGGTGTGCGACGAGACCCTTCACCAAAAGGCTCACGGAAGCAGGGTCGGATAAGATCTGTAGGTGGCACAATACCGCCATGAGGGCGTCTAGGTGGAGCTGTCTGACCAAAGCAGAGCTAATAAATCTTCGTGTCTGAAGCTAGGAGTCTGAGAATCTTTCACACTCTGGTGCTGTACAGTCTGCGGTTGCGGCCTCGGAAAGCAAAGTGTATGAACTCATGGGCCGGATCAATCCATAATGAAGCATAGAACTCCCTAACCCAAGTGTCGCAGTATGCACCTGTCCGTCCAAGAAAATTAGACAAGCCCGGTAGAAAGGACAGGTGCGGACGAAGCTGCTCACCCACTACCTCAACAAGTGACTCAATGCGACAGACTCTCTGTGGCCGAAAGGCAATGCCACTGTTAACATAAGCTCTGTAAAAATCCTCCTGTAGAGGAGTATAGAAACCCTCTGAAGCTCTAGAGTCCCTCTGAGGTGGGAACCACCGGCTGACCTCAACAAATCTCAAACCTTGCACCTGACGTGCTGTAGCACCCCTCAAGTCAAAGTGCTCGACTGGAGGTGAACCTCTAGCCCTGGGAGGAGGACGTCCTCCACGACGCTGGCCCTCTGGCCTAGGAGTCACCTGAGCTCGTGCACGTGTGGAGCGGCGATGCGGTGGAGTCTGAGCTGGCTGCTCCTCTGTCTCCTCTGGAGCCTCTGCAGGTGGATCAACTGACATAGCATCTGCATCCTCTATGCCCTCTGTGCCCTCTGTGGCCTCTGTACCGAGCTGTCGACCTTCAAGATGAAAGCGACGCTCGCCAATGCGAATACCACTGCTCCTGCCTCCCCTCTCTGCCTGCTCTGCTGCATCTGCAACTGCCTGAGCTATCTCTACATCTGTAAGGGTCTTCTTCTTCTTTCTGGCCATAACTTTTATGCGCTTGCCACGCGCAACCTCAGACAGACGAGGAGGACTATCGTCCCCGTCACTAGGAGCACCACCAGCGTTCTTGCAACGAACCATGATGTCAAACTATCGGGAATCCTCTGAAAGATGGTGTACTGACACTCAAGAGGCTTGGCCTCAATCCGTATTCGCAGGCTTGGCCTCGGATTTAGTAGCTGAACAACAGTCACCCCGACACACCGACAAACTCGCTAAAAAGACGGAATAGATGGATCTACTATAATAAACATATATAAACTAAAACGTACGAAACCCTAGAGATAGCAAGCAAATAAGGTAAGATATGAATCAAAAACGAGATAGCTACCTCGGATCAATGAGAACTCGGTGAAAGGTAAGATGACCTAGTTTGCGAGACTTCCCGAATACGCCGGACGAGCTCTGATTTGCCGAAACAAGAGATAATTAGGATATTAATAAAGAACTTTCAGCAAACCCTAACAGGGAGAAACAAGGGATGCGAAACAACCTCGCGAAGAAGACGTCACGCGAAGAAACTTCGACGACGATCGACCGAGACGACGCTGCGCGAACCCTAGGGTTAGGGTTAGGGCAACACGCGATGGCCAAAAACGAAGACGAGCGCGAGGGATGCAAGTGCCAGCCGGAGGTGGCGCAGGTGATGGTGGCACGGCTCACCGGCGGCAGTAGGCGCGGCGACGATGGGACGGCGGCGGCAAGAGCAGCGGCGCAGCGCGGCGCGGCTAGGGCGGAGCAGACGGCGCGGGCGGACGGCGTAGCACGGTGGAGCAGTGCAGCCGGGCACGCCAAAGGAGGAGGAGGAGGGCGCGGGTGCGAACTCCGGCGACCTAGGGCAAAGGAGGCGGCGGATGCGGCGAAAAAGGTGGCGGCTAGGGCTCGGGCGACGGTTGAAGAAGAGCGAATCGATTTGGAACGAAGAAATATATGAGGGGTTAGATCCGCTAGGCATACGATGACCGGAAGCGGTGGTCGATTTGACCGGACGCGGTGGTGCAGCATCCGGTCACACTCCAGTAAGCACCTGGAGCGACCGGACGCATCCGGTTAGAACTGACCGGACGCGGACAGAGTCCGGTCGAGGGTTACCCGGGAAAGTCATCGCGAATGACCGGACGCGGTGGTGGTTACCGGGACCGGACGCGGTGGTCAACAGCAACGCGTCTGGTGCAGCGTCCAGTCACAGGGTCAGGAGATGGTCTTCAGGATGACCAGACGCGCTGGTGGTCGCCAGGACCGGACGCGGTGGTGAAGCATCACTGCGTCCGGTGCAGCGTCCGGTCCAGCGTCCGGTCGCTGTTTTTCGCCTTTCTTCAATTCGATCTTCGATGCGACTTCTCCCAATCAAGTTCCAATTCAAAAAGACACAGATAAACACCAATTGGAACCTGATATGAGTGACCTCACTCAAACCCTCAATTTTTTCAAAATAGTTTGCATTAGGCTAATATTATTTTTAAGAAAATAGGCAACAAACACCCGAGGAGCAACGTATGGCCATGCAATAGAGTTTTTGAACCCTTAGGAGCGTCAAAATGCTCTCTCTACCCATGGACGAACACAGAGGTTGCTCAAAGCTAAACCAAAAAGAAATGACAAAGCAACAACCATGCAAATGCAATGCAATACAAGTAAGTAAAGCTAGGTTTCTTGTCAAGTTTGATCCACGGTTAGGCTTCTTCACTCCTCCAAAGAAGGGTTATCGTAACCGTGTTAGCCAAGCCCTAGATGCATTGCGGATAATTAAACATGACATATAATACAATGCAATGCACGGGACAACACAAGCTCATTTTTTAAAGTTGCTAGAGTCAAGCACATTGAGTTCACTTCTCAACCTACAAAAGGTGGCCTCATCCAAAGGTTTAGTGAAGATATCCGCTAATTGATTTTTACTTCTTACACCTTCTAGTGATATATCATTTTTAGCAACGTGATCTCTTAGAAAGTGGTGGCGGATATCAATGTGCTTGGTGCGAGAGTGTTGTACCAGATTATTAGCAATTTTAACGGCACTTTCATTATCATATAAAAGTGGCACCTTTTCAAGAACAATTCCATAGTCTAGGAGGGTTTATTTCATATATAAGATTTGTGCACAACAAGCCCCCGCGGCAATGTATTCCGCCTCGGCGGTGTACAAAGCCACACTATTTTACTTTTTAGATGACCAAGATACTAAAGACCTCCCAAGCAAATGGCACCCTCCGGATGTGCTTTTTCTATCAATTTTGCAACCGGCATAATCCGAGTCAGAATAGCCAACTAGTTGGAATCTAGCTCCTTTGGGATACCAAAGACCAATGCTTGGGGTGTGCTTAAGGTATCTTAAGATTCTTTTTACGGCACTTAAGTGAGGTTCTTTAGGGCACGCTTGAAAGCGAGCACGCATGCACACACTAAACATGATATCGGGCCTAGATGCGGTAAGGTATAACAAACTACCAATCATAGAACAGTAGAGAGTTTGATCAACCGGTTTACCTCTCTCATCTAGGTCGCGATGTCCATTAGATGGCATTGGGGTCTTGATTGGTTTGTATTCTTCCATCTTGAATCTTTTGAGAAGATCCTTGGTATACTTTTCTTGAGAGATGAAAATCCCTTCTCTCATTTGCTTGACTTAAAAAACCAAGGAAGAATGTGAGCTCACCAATCATAGACATCTCGAACTCCTTCGACATCAATTCACCGAATTCCTTGCAATAATCTTCATTTGTTGATCCGAAGATGATATCATCAACATACACTTGACAAATGAAGATCTCTCCATTAAGCTTCTTGGTGAATAGTGTGGTGTCGACCTTCCCAATGGTGAAGCCCTTCTTAATGAGGAAGTCCCGGAGGCGCTCATACAACGCTCTAGGGGCTTGCTTGAGCCCATATAGCGCCTTGGACAACCTATAAACATGATTAGGATATCTAGGGTCTTCAAACCCGGGAGGTTGATTAACATAGACTAGTTCATTTATGAAGCCATTTAAGAATGCACTTTTCATATCCATTTGATATAGTTTCATATCATGATGTGATGCATATGCAAGGAGGATACGAATGGCTTCAAGTCTTGCAACGGGTGCAAAGGTCTATCCAAAATCAAGACCTTCAACTTGAGAGAACCCCTTTGCAACTAGTCTTGCCTTGTTCCTCACTACTATGCCTTGGTCATCTTGCTTGTTGCGGAACACCCACTTGGTTCCAATGACTCTTGCGCCTTTAGGATGCTCTTCAAGTGTCCATACTTGATTGCGGGTGAAGTTGTTCAATTCTTCATGCATAGCATTCACCCAATCCGGAGCTTGAAGAGCTTCTTCTACATTCTTAGGTTCAACACAAGAGACAAAGGAGTGGTGTTCAACAAAAGAAGCAAGCTTTTGAGATCGAGTCATTACTCCCTTAGTAGGACTCTCTATGATGAGATCTTGTGGATGTGCTTGAATTAGAGGTGAGTTTCTTCTATCAACCACTTGAGGAGGTGGACGGGGAGCATCAACATCTTAAGCTTGTGCCTCGGCTTGTTCATGAGAGACATAAGTGTCTTCATTTTCAACTCTCTCATTCTTGTCATCATCTTGAGGCACATGTGACGAAGATGGTGGATCAACAATTTGTACATCGTCTTTATCATCTTTTGGCTTGATGTCTCCCACCGGCATGTTCTTCATTGCCTCCCTCAAGGGTTCATCACCTACATCATCACAATTCTCAATTGCTCCTTGGGAGCCGTTAGATTCATCAAATTCCACACCATATGTTTCTTCAACCAAACCGATGGCATGGTTAAATACTCTATATGCATTGGATTTTGATGAGTAACCAACAAGAAAACCAATATCACAACGTCTTTGAAACTTCCCTAGGTGTTGGCGCTTCTTATAGATGTAGCATTTGCAACCAAATACCCGGAAGAATGAGACGTCCGGCTTCTTCCCATTTAGCAACTCATAGGGGGTCTTGTCAAGAAACTTTTGTAGGAAGAGACGATTTGAAGCATAGCATGCGGTGTTGATTGCCTCGGCCCACAACTTCTCCGGAGTATTGTATTCATCTAACATTGTTCTTACAAAGGTGATCAAAGTCCGGTTCTTTCTCTCAACTACACCATTTTGTTGAGGAGTATAGGTTGAAGAGACTTCATGCTTGATTCCAATTTCATCACAATAAGTTTCAATGTTTGTGTTGTCAAATTCTTTGCCATTGTTACTTCTAATCTTCTTTATCTTGACTTCAAATTTATTTTGAGCTCTCTTTGCAAACTTCTTAAAGCAATTGGCCACTTCGAATTTGTCATGAAGAAAGAAGGTCCATGTGTACCTTGAGTAGTCATCCACTATCACAAGACAATAGAGATTTTCACCCAAGCTCTTGTAGGTTGTAGGTCCAAACAAATCCATGTGTAGAAGTTCTAGCACTCTTGAAGTTGACATGAAAGCTTTGGTTGGATGAGTGTTTGCAACTTGTTTGCCCGCTTGACATGCACTACAAGGTTGTCCTTTTCAAACTTTACATCCTTCAATCCTCTCACTAGTTCTTTCTTCAATAGCTTATTGAGAGTGTTCATTCCAACATGAGCAAGCCTCCTATGACAAAGCCAACCAGTGAGGTCTTGGTGAATAAACATGTCATCAAGTTTGCATCTTCGGAGGTGAAGTCAATAAGATAAAGATTGTTGTATCTAAAGCCTTTGAATATCACTTGCTTGTCATCTATCTTTGAAACTACCACTTCATTAGGTGTGAACAAGCATGGAAGCCAGGTCACAAAGTTGCCCAACGGATAATAAGTTGAAACTCAATGAAGCAACATAGAGCACATTCGAGAGTGAGTGATCATTTGATATTGCAATCTTGCCTATACCCTTGACTTTGCTCTTTGAATTATCCCCAATGTGATGTTCTCTTGACATATCCCTTCTCTTCAATGGAGGTGAACATACGAGGATCACCGGTCATATGTTGAGTGCAACCACTGTCATAACCCAATGAGATCCACGGTCTGTAGTTCACCTACACACAAGAGATCAAGCTTTTATTTAGGGGACCCAAACTTGAGAGGGACCCTTGACTTTCTCACTAGTGACTTGGTAACCATATTTTCTTTGGCCTATTCTTGTTTGGGGGACCCAAGAACATAACTTTCATCTTTCTATTTGAATCTTTTCTTAGCATGTAATGAGCATTGAAGGCAAAGGGTCTAGCATGCTTGGGCAAGGGGTTGTGGGGTGGAGTTTTGCACTCATGAGCAAATGACCTTCTTGTCCACACTCAACACATCTCTTTGGCTTGGGCTTTGACTTGCTTGTTGTTGTTGAGCTTTTGCCTTCTTCTCTTGATTTGCCAAGTACCCAATACCACTTCTATCCATCTTCATTACGGTGTTCTTGAGTAGCTCACTTGCAAATATTGACCTCTTGTGAACTTGCTTAGGCTGGTCTTGAGATGCTCTTTCTCTTGCTGAGCTTTTATTTTCTCAATGAGTGACTCATTTGTTGATGTCTTCAAGAGCCATTAAACCTTTTAGCTTCTTATTCTCATTTGCAAGCTTCTCATTTTCACTCTTGATCTTGGCATAATCATCATAGTTGCTTGACTCAACCACACTCTTGCCTTTGCTACTAGAACCTTGCTCAATGCTTTCAATGATCAAGTCATCACATGATGTAGCTATATCACACTTAACAACTTTGTTAGTAGCATCATGCGTCTCAAGAGAAAGTTCATTAGCAACCACAAGACTATTATAGTCATTTTTATGTTGTATATTGTCTTTTAGAGAGTTATGCCTAGTGATGAGCTCATCATGCTTCTTCTCAAGTTTATCATGTTGATCTCTAAGCTCTTTGTTAGAAGTTTTGAGCTCCTTGAGAGTGGAAGACATAATTTCATTTGATCTTAGCTCACCACTAGCCTTTTGAGCACTTTCAAGCTTAGATGAGAGTGATTCATTTTCATTTTGAAGTTCATCTTTTCATTTCTGTCCTCTTATGACTTTAGTGTATTGTTTAACAATTTTACAAGTTCATCATAAGAAGGTGCGTCTATTCATCATCACTATCACTTCATCATCATCATCATTATCATGGTTTTGTACCTTTCGTTCACCCTTAGCCATAAGGCATAGGTGAGTAGTGGACGATGATGGTGAGGAAGGCGGTGAAGGTGGTGATGAAGATGTTGGTGAAGATGATGGCCCTGAAAGGATCAAGATGCCCAAGAGGGGGGGTGAATTGGGCTTGTCTAAAAATTAATTGCAAGATTTAATCCTACAAGCGAGATTCACCCCTAGTGCCTACTGTGTTCCTAGAGAGTCTACCGTATCAAAGTTCTGCACCCTAGTTTCCAATCCTAGTCTAGCATGGCAATTCTAGGAATGTAAAACAAGCAATGAAAGTAAATACGAGAAAGTAATTGCTTGAATGTAAAGGGGCAAGAACACGGCGATGTTTTCCGAGGTATCGGAGAGTCGCCACTCCCCACTAGTCCTCGTTGGAGCACCCGCGCAAGGGTGTCGCTCCCCCTTGATCCGCGCAAGGATCAAGTGCTCTCTACGGGTTGATTCTTCGACACTCCGTCGCGGCGAATCACCCAAAACCGCTCACAACTTGAGTTGGGTCATCCACAAGCTCCGCCGGATGATCACCAAACTCCAATCACCACCAAGCCGTCTAGGTGATGGCGATCACCAAGAGTAACAAGCTAGAACTCTCACTTGACCACAACAAGCCCAAATGAGGAGGTGGATGCACACTTGCTACTCTCGAATCACTAGTGAGGAACGTAACAAGCTAGAACTCTCACTTGACCACAACAAGCCCAAATGAGGAGGTGGATGCACACTTGCTACTCTCGAATCACTAGTGAGGAAACTCAAACTTTGATTCTCAAATCTCTATCCTCACTAGAGCCCTTGCACTCCCTTGCACTCTAAAGGGTTTTGTCAGATGTTTGAATGAGCAAGAGACCTCTAAAAGAGGTGGAGGGGTTGTATTTATACACCCCTCAAAGAAAACGAACCGTTACTTTCTGACACGGGGTCACCGGACGCGCCGGTGCTACGTACCGGACGCGCCGGTCCCCCGTAACGGTCAAAACCCGTTTTTGAAAACGAACCACCGGACGCACCGGTCAGGTAGCACCGGACGCGTCCGACGTGCAAGGGTGCTTACTGGACTCACACCGGACGCGAGGCCGCGTCCGATGCCTGAAGACCGGACGCGTCCGGTCCTCTTAGGACCTTACTGGACTCGCACCGGACTCGCCGATCAAGTCCAGTAACGCGTCCGACGGGCGTTCTCTCTCGATGACACGTGTCGGTCGCTGACCACTGCGTCCGGTCCTCGCGAGGACCGCGTCCGGTGATCAGGCCCGAAACCTAGCGCGGTAAAGTACACACCGGACGCGTCCGGTGTTCCCGAAGACCGCGTCCGGTGCCTGGAAAACAGCCCGAAACTCGTCGAAACGCGTCGCAACTTCAACCAAGTTGCTTCTAACTGAACCTTGAGCTAATCTAGGGTTGCCTAGCGCCAAGTTTAACAAGTGTGCACCACACCTAAACATAGGACTCGCCTAGGTCAAGCTACCCATTCATGCCCCCCTTTATAGTACGGCCAAAAGAGAAAAACGAAGATCCTAACGACTATTCCGAATGTGTCTCAAACACTTCGTCATCCGGAACTAACCGTCCTTAATCTTGACGTCACTCTTTTGAAAACCGAAACGATTTCCATCAAGGGACACGAAGCCACAGTGCTCAAAGCAGTTATCACCTCCATGACCTAACTTACCAATGTTTCTGCAAAACACACGTTAGTCATGGTAATAAAGTGTTGTCATTAATTACCGAAACCAAACCTTGGGGCCTAGATGCTTTCAATCTCCCCCTTTTTGGTGATTGATGACAACACTAAGTTTTAATGGATTAGAGTGAAGGTTTTCGAGCATGCTTGGTTCACATAAGCAAAAGACAATAAGCATAAAGGGTTAGGAATTGCTTATGTGCTCCAAGCCAAAAGAGTGTACTTCATAAGATAAGACAAAAAGCGTTAGTACACATAAAGATATAGCTCATAAGTAATCGGAGTAAGGCACGGAAGCACAACCTTAGAGCTATAGCCAAAACGGTGACATATAATAAACACAGTGACGAATAAGACATTAAGACTCAAAGTTTTACGACTCGACGACAATGTCACACGAATGCAGTGCTGAAAATAAACATGATATGCATGAATGAGCACACGAAAAACGAAAACCCACTAACAAACTCCCCCTGAAACTACTCTCTCTCCCCCTTTGGCATCAAGCGCCAAAAACTAATCTAATCTGACGGGGGGACAGACGGAGTCGTGTCGGGTGCCGAGGTGCGCGGAGTAATCACGAAGTGAAGCGAATCCTCGGAGTCTGAGCTATCTGGCTGACCCTCTGAAGAAGCTCGTGGCTGCGAAGCGGTCTGGGTCTGAGCAGGAACAGGCACTGACTGTGAAGTAACAAGTGGATCTGTCTGAGTGACCTGAGCCTGAAGTGCGCCAGTAGCTGGGGGATCTGTCGAGGCAACTGAAGAAGGGATGGTCTCTGTAGTCCCGGTCCCTGTCACTGGTGGAACGACTGCCTCGGAAGCTGATAACCCTGACGAAGTGTGAAACGTAGTAGTATGCGAGGGTGTTGGCTGACCAGTCAACTCGCTGTAAGTGGCACTGAAATCACCGATAGGTGTGCCTGTCAGGAGATGCGGGCGAGTCTGGTCTGACGGTGTGAACCCCGTATGAATAGGTGTGAAGCTCGGGGACTGAAAAGACTGGGGAACCTGCTGCTGTGGAGATGTAAACTGAATGCTCGGCTGTGCCTGACTAGAAGGACCGCTGGAATGCAAAGCCGGAGCCATGATAGATGCAGGCGGAGGAACCCCAACTGTGATGAGATGCCGCAGAAGGTCCATGTACTGCTGCTGACTCTGTCGCTGCATCTCAACCTGCTGCCTCTGGATCTCAAGCTGTTGTCGCTGAAACTCGTCCTGGCGAGCCTGTATCTGTGCTAGTGCTGCAGCTGTATCCTGAGCCTGGCGCTGTATCTGCTGCTGCTGCTGCTCCTGAGCCTGGGTCAACCTCTCAAGTATAGCCACCATGGCTGGGTCTGAGCGGGAGGCTGAGCCAGATCCACCGGCCTCGTGGTCGTGGGACCGAGGAGACCGGTACCTGGGGATGGGCTGGTAATCCTCATCTGTGCTGTCTGAAGTGACATCCTCAGGTATCTCAGCAGGCTGAGTGTCAAGGTCTGCGAGCTCTGCCTCGGCAAGCTCGTCAACTCTAGCGTCCTGCTCAGCTGCTGTCTCAGGAACCTCAGGGCGCTCACGCTGTCCTGGTGCTGGAGCCTGCTCTCTGGTAACTGAAGCCCAAAGCTGTCTGATGTCATAGTCAGGGAATGCTGTAGTAGTGTTGGCAATCTCAGCCCTGATCTCTGGTGGCATCTGGATAGCAGATCTGATAATGAAGCAAATCCAGTGGGCATAGGGAAGCTGACGGTTACCCTTGAAGCCCTCAGCAATGGTGTCCTCCATCTCACTGAGGATAAGATTCCAAATATCAAACTGTCGCTGTGAAAGGAGGTGGTATACTACCCAAAGCTGCATCCTTGTCAGTCCCTCTCTGTAGCCAAGTCTGGGCAGTAGAGTGCGTCTGAGTATAGCATCCAGAACTCGGGCTAGAGGTGTCAGGCTGGCAGGTGTACGACGTGACCCTTCGCCAAAAGGCTCGCGAAAGCAGGATCAGACCAGGTCGGTGGGTGGCACTGAACCGCCGTGAGGGCGTCTGGGAGGTGGAGTCTGGCCATAGCACAACTGGTGGATCCTCGTGTCAGAAGCAGGCAGTCTGAGGATCTCTCGGGCTCTGGAGCTGTAGAGTCTGTGATCGCTGCCTCTGAATGCGAAGTGAATAAACTCATGTGCAGGATCAATCCACAATGAAGCATAGAACTCCCTGACCCATGTGCCACAGTAAGCACCTGTCCGTCCAAGTAGATCTGATAAGCCAGGCAGATAGGACAGGTGAGGACGGAGCTGCTCTCCCACAACATCAACCAATGCCTCTAGTCGACATACCCTCTGAGGTCTGAAAGCTATGCCACTGTCAACTAGGGCCCTGTAGAAGTCCTCCTGAAGTGGGGTATAGAAACCCTCTGAAGCTCTGGGATCTCTGACAGGTGGAAACCATCGGCCGACCTCCACGAACCTCAAGTTCTTCACCTGACGTGCTGAAGCACCCCTCAGGTCTAAGTGCACGACCGGGGGTGACCCTCTGACCCTGGGAGGAGGTCGTGCTCCACGACGCGGGCCCTCTGGCCTGGGTGTCACCTGTGAACGAGCACGTGTGGAGCGGCGACGTGGTGGGGACTGAGCTGCCTGCTCCTCTGTGACCTCAGTGGCCTGTGGAGCCTCAGTAGTCTGGGTGGCCTCAGTAGCTGGTGTAGTCTGTGTAGCCTGTGTCTGCTCTGAGGGAGGATCAACTGACATCTGCTCTGAAGGTGCTGTAGCCTCGGTACCCTCAGTGGCCTCTGTGCCGAGCTGTCGACCTTCAAGACGAAAGCGACGCTCGCCTATGTGTAACCCACTGCGTCTGCCACCTCTCTCTGCCTGCTCTGCGGCGTCTGCCACTGCCTGAGCGACCTCTGCATCTGTAAGTGTCCTCCTCTTCTTCCTGGCTGCAATCTTAATGCGCTTACCGCGCGCAATCTCATCACGACGGGGAGGACTGTTGTCCCCGTCACCAGGAGCACCACCGGCGTTCTTGCAGCGCACCATGCTGACTGACTGCCTGAGAACCTCTGTGAGATGATGAGCTGACACTCGAGAGGCTTGGCCTCAATCCGTATCCGCAGGCTTGGCCTCGGATTTAGCAAACAGATCAAACCTGGCACACCGACTGACTCGATGCACGTATGGAATAGAGAGATATACAATAAGCATATATATATCTAAAGATGCGAAACCCTAGATAGCAAGCACGTGAGATACGAAAAGAAACGTCGCTACGCTACCTCGGATCGACGAGACGACGGTGAAGGGACGAGGTGACCTAGTTCGCGAGAACTCCCGAGATCGGCGATCGAGCACTGAAACGACCAACGAGATAACAAGGAATAGATATGGTCAACGGCAAGCCCTAACAAGTGAATGAAAGGAATTGAAACGAAATCGGAATCGAAAACGTGCCGTTACCTCGAGTTAGGGTTAGGGCAAACCCTAGGCTAGGGTTTGGGCTAAACCCTAGGTGAAGGCTCGGTTGAAGATGGAGATCGGGGAGCTAGGTTGGCACGGGGGGAGGAGCTGCGGCTGCTGCGGTGAAGCCCTAGGTGAAAGGCCTGCCGGCGGCGAGGAGGAGCGGCGGCGCACGGTGGTGGCGCGGCTTGCGGACAGGGGGCGAACAGGGCGCGGCGCGGCAAGGAGGAGCGAGCAGGGGGCGGCAAGGTTCGCCGGAGGGCAAAGGCGTGGCGCTGGGAGGCTCGCCGGCGGCGAGGGAGATGCACGGGAGCGGCGGAACCGGCGAGGGAGCACGGCGGATTCGAGCGGCGGCGGATGACGGGCTGGTGAAGAAAAACAGATAAAAAACGGTACGGTTATAAGAGGCGAGATCCGCTCGATTTGGAAGCACCGGACGCGGTGGTGAAAATCACCGGACGCGGTGGTGCAGCGTCCGGTGACACTCCAGTAAGCGCCTGGAGTCACCGGGCGCGTCCGGTGTGGACAGACCGGACGCGGTCAGAGTCCGATGCTGAGTGCTCGGGATTTCATCGCGGAGCACCGGACGCGGTGGTGGTAGCCGGGACCGGACGCGGTGGTGGTCAGAGGCGCGTCCGGTGCAGCGTCCGGTGCCTAGATCTGGACTTGTTCTTCTGGAAAACCGGACGCACAGGTGGACACCGGGACCGGACGCGGTGGTGAAGCAACACTGCGTCCGGTGCAGCGTCCTGTCACGGTTTTTCGCCTTTCTTCGTTCCGAACTTCGACGCGACTTCTCCCAATCAAGTTCCAATTCAAAGAGACACAAATAAACACCAATTGGAACCCGATATGAGTGACCTCACTCAAACCCTCAAATTTTTCAAAATATTTTGCCTTAGGCTAGTACTGTTTTTACGAAAATAGGCAATAAACACCCGAGGAGCAACGTATGGCCATGCAATAGAGTTTTCGAACCTTAAGGAGCGTCAAATGCTCTCTCTATTCATGGACGAACACAGCGGTTGCTCAAAGCTAAACCGAAAAAGAACGACAAACAAACAACCATGCATATGCAATGCAATACAAGAAAGTAAAGCTAGGTTGCTTGTCAAGTTTGATCCACGGTTAGGCTTCTTCACTCCTCCGAAGGAGGGTTATCGTAACCGTGTTAGCCAAGCCCTAAATGCATTGCTATAAAGTAAACATGACATATGATACAATGCAATGCAAGGGACAACACGCGCTCATTTTTTAAAGTTACTTGAATCAAGCACATTAAGTTCACTTCTTAGCCTACAAAAGGTAGCCTCGTCCAAAGGTTTAGTGAAGATATCCGCTAATTGATTTTCACTACGTACACCTTCTAGTGATATGTCATTTTTAGCAACGTGATCTCTTAGAAAGTGATGGCGGATATCAATGTGCTTGGTGCGAGAGTGTTGTACCGGATTGTTAGCAATTTTAACGGCACTTTCATTGTCACATAAAAGTGGCACCTTTTCAAGAACAACTCCATAGTCTAGGAGGGTTTGTTTCATATATAAGATTTGTGCACAACAAGCCCCCGCGGCAATGTATTCCGCCTCGGCGGTGGACAAAGCCACACTATTTTGCTTTTTAGATGACCAAGATACTAAAGATCTCCCAAGCAAATGGCACCCTCCGGATGTGCTTTTTCTATCAATTTTGCAACCGGCATAATCCGAGTCGGAATAGCCAACTAGTTGGAATCTAGCTCCTTTGGGATACCATAAACCAATACTTGGGGTGTGCTTAAGATATCTTAGGATTCTTTTTACGGCACTTAAGTGAGGTTCTTTAGGGCACGCTTGAAAGCGAGCACACATGCACACACTAAACATGATATCGGGCCTAGATGCGGTAAGGTACAACAAGCTACCAATCATAGAACGGTAGAGAGTTTGATCAACCGGTTTACCTCCCTCATCTAGGTCGAGATGTCCATTTGATGGCATTGGGGTCTTGATTGGCTTGCATTCTTCCATCTTGAATCTTTTGAGAAGATCCTTGGTATACTTTTCTTGAGAGATGAAAATCCCTTCTCTCATTTGCTTGACTTGAAAACCAAGGAAGAATGTGAGCTCACCAATCATTGACATCTCGAACTCCTTCGACATCAATTCACCAAACTCCTTGCAATAATCTTCATTTGTTGACCCGAAGATGATATCATCAACATATACTTGACAAATGAAGATCTCCCCATTAAGCTTCTTGGTGAATAGTGTGGTGTCGACCTTCCCGATGGTGAAGCCCTTCTCAATGAGGAAGTCCCGGAGGCGCTCATACCACGCTCTAGGGGCTTGCTTGAGCCCATATAGCGCCTTGGACAACCTATAAACATGATTAGGATATCTAGGGTCTTCAAACCCGGGAGGTTGATTGACAAAGACTAGTTCATTAATAAAGCCATTTAAGAATGCACTTTTCACATCCATTTGATATAATTTCATATCATGATGTGATGCATATGCAAGGAGGATACGAATGGCTTCAAGTCTTGCAACGGGTGCAAAGGTCTCTCCAAAATCAAGGCCTTCAACTTGAGAGAACCCCTTTGCAACTAGTCTTGCCTTGTTCCTCACTACTATGCCTTGGTCATCTTGCTTGTTTCGGAACACCCACTTGGTTCCAATGACTCTTGCACCTTTAGGACGCTCTTCAAGTGTCCATACTTCATTGCGGGTGAAGTTGTTCAATTCTTCATGCATGGCATTCACCCAATCCGGATCTTGAAGAGCTTCTTCTACATTCTTAGGTTCAACACAAGAGACAAAAGAGTGATGTTCAACGAAAGAAGCTAGCTTTTGAGATCGAGTCATTACTCCCTTTGTAGGACTCCCTATGATGAGTTCTTGTGGATGAGCTTGAAGTAGAGGTGAGTTTCTTCTATCAACCACTTGAGGGGGTGGATGGGGAGCATCAACATCTTGAGCTTGTGCCTCGGCTTGTTCATGAGAGACATAAGTATCTTCATTTTCAACTCTCTCATTCTTGTTATCATCTTGAGGCATACGTGATGAAGATGGTGGATCAATGATTTGCACATCGTCTTCATCATCTTTTGGCTTGATGTCTCCCACCGGCATGTTCTTCATGGCCTCCCTCAATGGTTCATCACCTACATCATCACAATTCTCAATTGCTCCTTGGGAGCCGTTAGATTCATCAAATTCCACATCATATGTTTCTTCAACCAAACCGGTGGTATGGTTAAATACTCTATATGCTTTGGACTTTGATGAGTAACCAACAAGAAAACCAATATCACAACGTCTTTGAAACTTCCCTAGGTGTTGACGCTTCTTGTAGATGTAACATTTGCAACCAAACACCCGGAAGAATGAGACGTCCGGCTTCTTCCCATTAAGCAACTCATAGGGGGTCTTGCCAAGAAACTTTTGGAGGAAGAGGCGATTTGAAGCATAGCATGCGGTGTTGATTGCCTCGGCCCAAAACTTCTCGGGAGTGTTGTACTCATCTAGCATTGTTCTTGCAAGGGTGATCAAGGTCCGGTTCTTTCTCTCAACTACACCATTTTGTTGAGGAGTGTAGGTTGAAGAAACTTCATGCTTGATTCCAATTTCATCACAATAAGCTTCTATGTTGGTGTTGTCAAACTCTTTGCCATTGTCACTTCTAATCTTCTTTATCTTGACTTCAAATTCATTTTGAGCTCTCTTTGCAAACTTCTTGAAGCAACTTGCCACTTCGGATTTGTCATGAAGGAAGAAGGTCCATGTGTATCTTGAGTAGTCATCCACTATCACAAGACAATAGAGATTACCACCCAAACTCTTGTATGTTGTAGGCCCAAACAAATCCATGTGTAGAAGTTCTAGCACTCTTGAGGTTGACATGAAAGCCTTGGTAGGATGAGTGTTTGCAACTTGTTTGCCGGCTTGACATGCACTACAAGGTTTGTCCTTTTCAAACTTCACATCCTTCAATCCTCTTACTAGTTCTTTCTTCAATAGTTTGTTGAGAGTGCTCATTCCAACATGTGCAAGCCTCCTATGCCAAAGCCAACCAAGTGAGGTCTTGGTGAACAAACATGTCATCAAATTTGCATCTTCGGAGGTGAAGTCAACAAGATAAAGATTGTTATATCTAAACCCTTTGAATATCACTTGCTTGTCATCTATCTTTGAAACTTCAACTTCATTTGGTGTGAACAAGCATTGGAAGCCAAGGTCACAAAGTTGCCCAACAGATAACAAGTTGAAACTCAATGAAGCAACATAGAGCACATTTGAGAGTGAGTGATCATTTGATATTGCAATCTTGCCTATACCCTTGACTTTGCTCACGGTGTTCATGAGGAGCTCACTTTGCAAATATTGGCCTCTTGTGAACTTGCTTAGACCGGTCTTGAGATGCTCTTTTTCTTGCTTGAGCTTCTTGTTCTCTTCAATGAGTGACTCATTTGTTGTTTGCTTCTCAAGAGCCATCAAACCTTTGAGCTTCTTGTTCTCATTTGCAAGCTTCTCATTCTCACACTTGATCTTGGCATAATCATCATGGTTGCATGACTCAACCACACTCTTGCCTTTGCTACTAGAACCTTGCTCAATGCTTTCAATGATCAAATCATCACATGATGTAGCTATATCACACTTAACAACATGGTTAGTAGCATCATGTGTTTCAAGAGCAAGTTCATTTGCAACCACAAGACTATCATAGTCAATTTTTAATGTGGTGTACTTGTCTTTTAGAGAGCTATGTCTAGTGATGAGCTCATCATGCTTCTTCTCAAGTTTATCATGTTGATCTTTAAGCTCTTTGTTAGAAGTTTTGAGCTCCTTGAGAGTGGAAGACATAATTTCATTTTGATCTATAAGCTCACCACTAGTCTTTTGAGCATTTTCAAGCTTAGATGAGAGTGATTCATTTTCATTTTGAAGATCATCATTTTCACTTCTTGTCCTTCTTATGATTTTAGTGTATTTGTTTAGCAATTTTACAAGTTCATCATAAGAAGGTGCATCAAATTCATCATCACTATCACTATCATCATCATCATCACTATCACTATCATCATCATCATCACTATCATGATTTTGTACCTTACGTTCACCCTTGGCCATAAGGCATAGGTGAGTAGTGGAGGATGATGGTGAAGAAGGCGGTGAAGGTGGTGGTGAAGATGTCGGTGAAGATGATGGCCCCATCACAAATGCGGCAACCTTCTCTTTCTCATCATCGCTCTCATCTTCGGAGGAGCCACAAGATGATTCAATGTCGGTGAGCCAATCACCAACAATATAAGCCTTTCCACCCTTCTTCTTCTTGTAGAACTCCTTCTTCTTGCCATCCCTCTTCTTGTATGGCTTGTTCTTCTTCTTCTCATCTTCTTCATCACTTGAATCATTTTTCTTGCCCTTGTTCTTGTTCTTGAACTTATCTTTTGGTGGTCTAGGGCATTGATGAGCGAGGTGGCCAAGTTCACCACAATTGTAGCAATCCATCTCCGAGATGGGCTTTCTCTTGCTACTTGTGAAGAATTTCTTTTTCTTGCCATCGAACTTGATGCCACTCTTGTTAAGCTTCTTTAGCATCTTGGTGGTCTTCCTCACCATGAGTGCAAGTGATTCATCATCGATATCACTTTCACTTGAGCTTTCTTGCACGATCATGGCTTGGCCCTTCTTCTTCTTCTTGTCATGGCTAGCTTTGAAGGCCAAGTCTTTCTTCTTGGAAGATGATGAGCCCTCTTCCGGAGTGATGTGCATGTACATCTCATGAGCGTTGATCTTCCCCAATACTTGAGTCGGTGTTGCGGTGGAGAGATCACTTTGATGAAGCACGGTGACAATGTGACCATACTTCTCAACGGGAAGAACACTCAAGATCCTCCTTGCAACATCTGATTGACTCATTTGAGTGAGCCCTAGAGCATTGAGGTCCTCTACAAGAACATTCAAGCGAGTGTACATTTCATTAGCACTTTCTTTGGGAAGCATCTCAAAAGAATTAATTTTCTTTAAAGCAATATGATAGCGTTCCTCACGCTCACTCTTAGTTCCCTCATGGAGAGCACAAAGATTTTGCCACAAATCATGAGCATTCTTTGCATTACGCACACGATTGAAGATATCTTTGCCTAAGCCCCGGTAGAGTGCATTTTTGGCCTTTGCATTCCACCGGTCGTACTTCTCCTCGTCACCCGTGGGGTTTGCGGGATCCTTGATAGCGGGAAGCCCTTCGGTTGCGGCTCTAAGACACCCAACATCTATGGCTTCGAGATACGCCTCCATCCGGATTTTCCAATATGGAAAATCATCCCCCTCAAAGGTGGGAGGTGGTCCTTCCCCGTTAGACATCTTGCTCTAGGCGGCAAAGCCTAAATTAAGAGCAACACGGCTCCGATACCAATTGAAAGGATCAAGATGCCCAAGAGGGGGGGTGAATTGGGCTTTTCTAAAAATTAATTGCAAGAATTTAATCCTACAAGCCGGAATTCACCCCTAGTGCCTACTTGTGTTCCTAGAGAGTCTACCGTTAAAAAGTTCTGCACCCTAGTTTCCAATCCTAGTCTAGCATGGCAATTCTAGGAATGTAAAACAAGCAATGAAAGTAAATACGAGAAAGTAATTGCTTGAATGTAAAGGGGCAAGGAACACGGCGATGTTTTTCCGAGGTATCGGAGAGTCGCCACTCCCCACTAGTCCTCGTTGGAGCACCCGCGCAAGGGTGTCGCTCCCCCTTGATCCGCGCAAGGATCAAGTGCTCTCTACGGGTTGATTCTTCGACACTCCGTCGCGGCGAATCACCCAAAACCGCTCACAACTTGAGTTGGGTCATCCACAAGCTCCGCCGGATGATCACCAAACTCCCAATCACCACCAAGCCGTCTAGGTGATGGCGATCACCAAGAGTAACAAGCTAGAACTCTCACTTGACCACAACGAGCCCAAATGAGGAGGTGGATGCACACTTGCTACTCTCGAATCACTAGTGAGGAAACTCAAACTTTGATTCTCAAATCTCTATCCTCACTAGAGCCCTTGCACTCCCTTGCACTCTAAAGGGTTTTGTCAGATGTTTGAATGAGCAAGAGACCTCTAAAAGAGGTGGAGGGGTTGTATTTATACACCCCTCAAAGAAAACGAACCGTTACTTTCTGACACGGGGTCACCGGACGCGCCGGTGCTACGTACCGGACGCGCCGGTCCCCCGTAACGGTCAAAACCCGTTTTTGAAAACGAACCACCGGACGCACCGGTCAGGTAGCACCGGACGCGTCCGACGTGCAAGGGTGCTTACTGGACTCACACCGGACGCGAGGCCGCGTCCGATGCCTGAAGACCGGACGCGTCCGGTCCTCTTAGGACCTTACTGGACTCGCACCGGACTCGCCGATCAAGTCCAGTAACGCGTCCGACGGGCGTTCTCTCTCGATGACACGTGTCGGTCGCTGACCACTGCGTCCGGTCCTCGCGAGGACCGCGTCCGGTGATCAGGCCCGAAACCTAGCGCGGTAAAGTACACACCGGACGCGTCCGGTGTTCCCGAAGACCGCGTCCGGTGCCTGGAAAACAGCCCGAAACTCGTCGAAACGCGTCGCAACTTCAACCAAGTTGCTTCTAACTGAACCTTGAGCTAATCTAGGGTTGCCTAGCGCCAAGTTTAACAAGTGTGCACCACACCTAAACATAGGACTCGCCTAGGTCAAGCTACCCATTCATGCCCCCCTTTATAGTACGGCCAAAAGAGAAAAACGAAGATCCTAACGACTATTCCGAATGTGTCTCAAACACTTCGTCATCCGGAACTAACCGTC
>CM039606.1:0-49496 GCA_022457205.1 Saccharum spontaneum | reverse complement strand
AACGCACAGAACAAGCAAATAACACGGATTTTTCCTTTTTCCTGAATTTTTCCCTGATTTTTCCAAAAGGCACCGGTGGGAATCAAACTTTTTTATTTTTTCACTATTTTTTTATTATTTTCTTTGAACAAGGATAAAAAAAGATGCAACCACAAAATTTGGCACCTACAACTGAGGTGGGATGTGGTCTACAGAAATACAGCACGTTCTCTGAAAAGCATGCAAAAACTTTGATAATTTTTTTTCTTTATTTTCCTGAATTTTTTTGGCAATTTTGATGAAACCAAACAGGGCGAAGCAATCTGTTGTTAAGCGTGGGTAACAGTTGCAAGATGAACCTGTGCTGATAGAAGGATATGTGGAGCTATGGGTAGGCACACAATATGACAGTAAGGATTAGCAATTAACGAGTGGAGATTAGCGATTGTTCAATCCGGATCCAAAGTACAAATCATAGCTGCTGGCTAAGACGTCTCGAGACGTAGCGCAACAAGGTGAAAACAAAGGACGATGGAAAGAACGCACAAAACAAGTAAATAACACGGATTTTTCCTTTTTCCTGAATTTTTCCCTGATTTTTCCAAAAGGCACCGGTGGGAATCAAACTTTTTTATTTTTTCACTATTTTTTAATTATTTTCTCTGAGCAAGGGTAAAAAAGATGCAACCACAAAAATTGGCACCTACAACTGAGGTGGGATGTGGTCTATAGAAATAAAGCACGTTCACTAAAAAGCGTGCAAAAACTTTGACAAATTTTTTTCTTTATTTTCCTGAATTTTTTTGGTAATTTTGATGAAACCAAACAGGGCGAACCAATCTGTAGTTGAGCGTGGGGAACAGTTGCAAGATGAACCTGTGCTGATAGAAGAATATGTGGAGCTATGGGTAGGCACACAATTTTACAGCAAGGATTACCAATTAACAAGCGCAGATTAGCGATTGTTCAATCCGGATCCAAAGTACAAATCACAGCTGCTGGCTAAGACGTGTCAAGACGTAGCGCAACATGGTAAAAACAAAGGACGATGGAAAGAACGCACAGAACAAGCAAATAACACGGATTTTTCCTTTGTCCTGAATTTTTCCCTGATTTTTCCAAAAGGCACTCGTGGGAATCAAACTTTTTTATTTTTTCACTATTTTTTTATAATTTTCTCTGAACAAGGACCAAAAAAGATGCAACCACAAAAATTGGCACCTACAACTGAGGTGGGATGTGGTCTACAGAAATACAGCACATTCTCTGAAAAGCAAGCAAAAACTTTGACAATTTTTTTCTTTATTTTCCTGAATTTTTCTGGCAATTTTGATGAAACCAAACTGGGCGAAGCAATCTGCTGTTGAGCGTGGGTAACAGTTGCAAGATGAATCTGTGCTGACAGAAGAATATGTGGAGCTATGGGTAGGCACACAATATGACAACAAGGATTAGCAATTAACGAGTGCAGATTAGCGATTGTTCAATCTGGATCCAAAGTTCAAATCATAGCTGCTGGCTAAGACGTGTCAAGACGTAGCGCAACAAGGTGAAAACAAAGGACGATGGAAAGAACGCACAGAACAAGCAAATAACACGAATTTTTCCTTTTTTCTGAATTTTTCCCTGATTTTTCCAAAAGGCACCGGTGGGAATCAAACTTTTTTATTTTTTTCACTATTTTTTATTATTTTCTATGAACCAGGATAAAAAAGATGCAACCATAAAAATTGGCATCTACAACTGGGGTGGGATGTGGTCTACAGAAATATAGCACGTTCTCTAAAAAGCGTGCAAAAACTTTGACAATTTTTTCTTTATTTTCCTGAATTTTTTTGGCAATTTTGATGAAACCAAACTGGGCGAAGCAATCTGTTGTTGAGCATGGGTAACAGTTGCAAGATGAACCTGTGCTGACAGAAGAATACGTGGAGCTATGGGTAGGCACACAATATGATAGCAAGGATTAGCAATTAACGAGTGCAGATTAAAGATTGTTCAATCCGGATCCAAAGTACAAATCACAGCTGCTGGCTAAGACGTATCGAGACGTAGCGCAACAAGGTGAAAACAAAGGACGATGGAAAGAACGCACAGAACAAGCAAATAACACGAATTTTTCCTTTTTTCTGAATTTTTCCCTGATTTTTCCAAAAGGCACTGGTGGGAATCAAACTTTTTTATTTTTTCACTATTTTTTTATTATTTTCTCTGAACAAGGATAAAAAAAGATGCAACCACAAAATTTGGCACCTACAACTGAGGTGAGATGTGGTCTACAGAAATAAAGCACGTTCTCTGAAAATCGTGCAAAAACTTTGAGAATTTTTTTCTTTATTTTCCTGAATTTTTTTGGCAATTATGATGAAACCAAACAGGGCGAACCACTCTGTTGTTGAGTGTGGGTAACAGTTGCAAGATGAACCTGTGTTGATAGAAGAATATGTGGAGCTATGGGTAGGCACACAATATGACATCAAGGATTAGCAATTAACGAGTACAGATTAGCGATTGTTCAATCCAGATCCAAAGTACAAATCACAGCTGCTGGCTAAGACGTGTCGAGACGTAGCGCAACAAGGTGAAAACAAAGGATGATGGAAAGAACGCACAGAACAAGCAAATAACACGATTTTTTCCTTTTTCTAAATTTTCCCTAATTTTTCCAAAAGGCACCGGTGGGAATCAAACTTTTTTATTTTTTCACTATTTTTTTATTATTTTCTCTGAACAAGGATAAAAAAAGATGCAACCATAAAAATTGGCATCTACAACTGGGGTGGGATGTGGTCTACAGAAATATAGCACGTTCTCTGAAAAGCGTGCAAAAGCATTGACAATTTTTTCTTTATTTTCCTGAATTTTTTTGGCAATTTTGATGAAACCAAACTGGGCGAAGCAATCTGTTGTTGAGCGTGGGTAACAGTTGCATGATGAACCTGTGCTGACAGAAGAATACGTGGAGCTATGGGTCGGCACACAATATGATAGCAAGGATTAGCAATTAACGAGTGCAGATTAAAGATTGTTCAATCCAGATCCAAAGTACAAATCACAGCTGCTGGCTAAGACGTGTCGAGACGTAGCGCAACAAGGTGAAAACAAAGGACGATGGAAAGAACGCACAGAACAAGCAAATAACACGGATTTTTCCTTTTTTCTGAATTTTTCCCTGATTTTTCCAAAAGGCACTGGTGGGAATCAAACTTTTTTATTTTTTCACTATTTTTTTTTTATTTTCTCTGAACAAGGATAAAAAAAGATGCAACCACAAAAATTGGCACCTACAACTGAGGTGGGATGTGGTCTACAGAAATACAGCACGTTCTCTGAAAAGCGTGCAAAAACTTTGACAATTTTTTTCTTTATTTTCCTGAATTTTTTGGTAATTTTGATGAAACCAAACAGGGCGAAGCAATCTGTTGTTGAGCATGGGTAATTGTCGGTGTTCGGACCCGAGGGGGTCCTAGACCAACGAGTAAATGCTGCGTGTCCCTTTCCTGGATGGTGATGCAAGGAGAACACACGGGGGTTTATCCTGGTTCGGGCAAGAGAAGGCCCTACGTCCAGCGGGGGGGAGAGAGGTTTGTATTTCCTTGCACCGAGCTTGTGTAGGGGTTACAAGCTTGCGAGAGAGGGCGTCGAGCCCAAGTCTCAAAGGAGAAAAAGAAAAATACAAGAAGATTGCTTGAGGTGTTGATCTTTATCTTGTATATGGCTTGTTGTCCGTCTGTTGTCCCCCTCCTCTTGTGGAGCCCCGGCCTCCCCTTTTATAGGGCGAGAGGTGGCCAGGACGATGGTGCCTTGAAACGATGTTTTGTCTATCCCTGTTGAGGTGGCTGTAGCAACGTGCTCTAGAAATGAGAGGCCATCCCTGGACGCCATGGAGTTACAGCGGACGAGACGCCGAAATGACCCGGAGCGCCGTGCCATGCCGTCCTTCTGTCCCTGTTGTGCTGTGTTGAGGGTCGAGGCCGGGTCGAGGCCGAACGGATAAGTCCGAATCCCTGGAATCGCGACGTACGGGCTTTGTCGTATCCTCCCTCGAGGGTCACTGGTGATGTATAGTGTGAGGTACGGTGGTCATAGTGACGTTTTTCACCTCCCATCACGGGATGGGCGGTAAAACAGTGAGGACTGACACTGGTATTGTTCCCACGTCGACCCAGGCTGCGGCCATGCCGGTAGGTGGTAGTTGGTGGTTGTATTAAATGCCATGACTTTTTGTCCCGTGGTAGGTGGAGAAAGAGGGGATCGAGCGCCTCGACCTGGGCTCACGCGAGTCGGAGCGCTCCCGGTGGGCGATCGAGCCTCGTGCGGGTCGGAGCGCGGTCGAGGGCTCCCGTCGAGGGGGCCTCGTACGAGTCGGAGACGGGATGCGGTCGAGGCATCCCGTCGAGCCGGCCTCGTACGAGGCGGACCTGTCGCGCGTTTTGAAGTGGGCTGTGCTTTGTCGTGGCTTAGTCGTTTTAGTTTTTATTATCGTTAAATGTGGGTACCCCTATATTATTGGTACCGATAGTAGCCCCCGAGCCTTTAGGTGAGTGTATGTTCACTCTCCTAGAGGCTTTTTGTTGATGAACTGGAGTCATAGCGCCGTTTGCTTTTCCAGTAGGGGTGTCCGAGCGCCCTCAGGACTTCTCCGGTGGGGGCGCGCGAGCGCACCCGCCGGGTGTAGCCCCCGAGGCCTCGGTGGAGTATTGAGAAAATCTCCTCCGAGGTCTTATTCGTGGTTTATCAGGGAGTAGTTGATGCGGCCGAGCCCCCGAGCCTCGCGCGCACGAGGTCAATCGGAGTCCCTGCCGTCTTTCGTTGTCCGGCCCTCACGCTCTTCCTTCGGAGAGGAGGAGGAGGGGTGGGGAACGTCGTACTACCCCGTTTGGGCGAGTCCGGTGATCTCCGGTGAGCTGCTAGCGGGGAGATTCGAGTGAGAGTCCGTGCTCCAGTCGTTAGGAGTCGGCTTGTGGCCCGGAGGCGCTCTTCAAAGATGCCAAGGAGTGGTCGTGCGGATGTCGGTTCCCTGCGACAGGATCCGAGGGCTCGATGCCTCCCCCGAGGGGATTCCTGCTTCGACCTCGTCCTTTGGCCTCAAATACGTCTTGGGATGCCTCAAGAGCGTGGCTCGAGCCCTGGCCATGTACGGGCGCATCCCTGGTCGTCCCTTGCTCTGTTGCTCGAGGGCAGCTGTCGAACCCGGGTCGAGGGCCAGCTTTCGTTCCCTTGAGACTTAAAGTGGGCTCGGAGCCCGTTATAGGAATCTAGGAATATCTGTCCGTGGATCTCGCCCCGCCCGTTAGCCAGGCGCGCCTTTTTAGGGCGAGATCGGCGCGGTAGTGGGCGACGTGGCGTTCGGTTACAGCGTGGGGGACGGCCACATGCCTGGCTCCTGTAAGACGTGGGGGACGGTTAGGTGAGCGCATTTATTGCGGGAAACTGTTCCTACCTTTTCGTGCGGCCGTTGGACTTCCTCCTGGCCTATAAAGGCAAGACCCAGGGGTCTGTGCTCCCCTCCGGTTCTTTGCGCTCCTGCCATCCCTTAGCCTCAGGAAACCCTAGCCTTCTCGCGCCTTCCGCCCACACCGCTGCTGCCGCCGCCGCCTCCTCCTTCGCTCATTCCCCTCCTGACAGCGTCAATGGCTGGAAAGAGCCAAATTCTCCCCGTCGAGGACTGGGCTACTTCCTCGGTGACGGAGAGGAAGTTAGAGGAGCTGGTCGAAGACGGGTTGCTGCGGCCGAGGACGAACCGGTCGTAGCCGGAGTGGATAGCGCCACCGCCGGCCCACCGGGAGTCGGCGCCCCCGGAAGGATACGTGGTGAGCTTCGTGTGCTTCCACGAGCGGGGGTTCGGTGTTCCCTCGTCGGTCTTCATGCACGCGCTTCTCCACTACTACCGGGTGGAGCTTCATCACCTTGCCCCCAACACCGTCGCACAGGCCGCCATCTTCACGGCGGTCTGTGAGGGGTACCTCGGGGTGGAGCCGCAGTGGAACCTGTGGCTTCACCTCTTCAAGGGCGAACTCTTCGCGAAGAGAGCGGGGGAGAAGGGAGTCCTCTACGCGGCGCGAGTAGGGAGCTGCGTCCTGCAGTTGAGGTCGAGCCGGGCGGATCAGTACATCCCGGCTCGCCTCATCTCCTCGAACAGCGGGTGGCACGAGGGCTGGTTCTACCTCCGCAACGACGACAACTAGTTGCCAAAGTACACCGGCCGCGTGCTGACCGCCCGGGAGGACCGCTGGACATACGGAGTGCCGGATGCCGAGAAGCTGCGCCTGGATCCGTTGCTGGCGGCGCTGCAGCAGCTTCGCGCTCGAGGCTTGACGGCGGCGGCGGTAGCGACGGCGTTCCATCGCCGCAGGGTGATGCCGCTGTGCCGGCGTCGCCTGCGCCTCGACCAGATGACTCCGGAGGCGCCTCTGGAGGGGAGCCGGATGTCCCACGAGGCCCTCACCCTCGTGGAGGTACTTCGTCGAGCCTGCCGGATGGTCGGGACCTTCAAGGCGGAGGAAGTTAACCGGCTCCCCATGAGGCCCACTGAGGGGTTCAAGCCCGTGGTAAGTTCTTTGAGTTGGTACGCTCGTTTTGGTTTTGTTCGTTTCTTGGATCCCCTTAACCCGGTCGATGCCGGTGTGCAGGACTTGTCGGCGTTGCGGGAGACGCGACCGCCGGTACCGGAGGACTAGCCTGCCCGGGAGGCTCGACGGCAGCACGCCTCGAAGCAGAAGGAGGTCAAGGAGTCGACCAAGAAGCGAGCGGCCCGCAAGGCCAAGGAGGCGGAGGCGCGGAAGAAACTCCGGCGCTAGCAGGCCCTCGACGGGCTTCCTTTGGAGCCGTCGCCCTCCGAGACCATCTCGGGGGAGGACGACGACAGCAGCGGCGAGGATGATGATGCCTTGTCGTGGTACGAGGCCGCGACCGGGCTAGGGAGCCTCCCCGATATCCGCCCCCTGCTGGAGCCCATCGCAGGGTCATCCTCCTCGGTCGTCGTGGTCGAGGAGGTTGAGGAGGACGACGAGGAAGAGGAGAAGAAGAAGGAGAAGAAGGAAGAGAAGAAGGAGGTGGGCCCCTCGGCGGGAGGGGCCGCCTTGCCCCGGACCCAGCAAGCGGGGTCGACGGGGGTGCCTGTCCCGGCCCAGGCCCCGCAGGCTCGGGCGGGGGCCGGGACGGTGGCGCCGACATCGTCGGCGGCGGCGCCACCGTCGGGTGTGAGAACCCGAGGCCAGCTGGCCTCGGAAGCGTAGAAGACGCGTAGTGGTGCGCCGGCGAGGGGCCCACGGAGTGCCCGGTCTGCGGGTGGGGCTGCCGCGAGGCCGCCGCCTGCCGCCTCGGGCGGCTCGGACCGTGCGGGGTCGAGGCCTCTCGTGCCGATCTCCGGGTGAGTTTTCGGGCTTAGGGGATCTGTCTTTTTTCGAATTCATCGGCCGACCTCATTTTTTACTTTACAGGCTGAAGCGGAAGGCGGAGCTCATGGGGCCCACCCCCGTGAAGTCTCTTCGGGCCAGCGCCGTCGTCCTCAACCGGTCGGTGGAGCAGTACGCGGCCTGGGTCCGCGAGGTCGAGGCCGTGAAGGAGCGCCGTCGACAGCAGCAGGAGGCTGCGGGCGCTTCGACGGTCGCCGGCCCCGACCCCACCGCGGCGAGGTCAGACCCGGCGAGGGCGGTGGCGCCTGGTCTGGTCGAGGCGGAGCCTAGGGCGCTGCCCTCGGCCGAGGCCACCGTCGAAGCGACCGTGGAAAGGGCGGGTGCCGATGCGACCGTGGAGGAGGTTGCGTCGGCACCGGAGCAAGAGGTGGCACCGGCGAGGGGGCAGCAGCCACAGCAAGATCTGCCGGCGCAGTGGATGGGCACGACGGAGGGCGAGGTCGTCGAGCTCCCTGCTGGAGCCCCGGAAGAAGTGGCGCCGGAGGTCGAGGTGCCGGTTGCGGAGGCGCCGTTGGCCGGAGCGCCGGTTTCTGAGCCGCCAACGGGCGAGGTACCGGCCCCGGAGGCGTCGACGGCGGAGGCGCCAGCTCCAGGGGTGCCGGTAGCCGAGGGGCCGGTCACCGCCGAAGGGCGGGTGCCCGTGGTCGTTGCCCTCGAGGACGCCCCCCTAGACAAAGGGAAGCAAATAATGGGGGTCGAGGGGGGCGAGGCCGCGACTCAGGCTGGTGCCTCGACGGCCGCTGGAGCCGTGGGAGCTGCGGGCGAAGCCAACGAGGCCGGCCCTTCGGCAGGGCCGGGAGACGCCCCAGCCGCGTCGTCGTCGTCGTGGCCTGACATCGCTGCGCTGGCGATAGCGCGGGCTGAGGAGGAGATCCCGAGGTGGGGAGGGCCGTCCCTTCAGTTCAGGGACACTGCGAACCCCGACGCCGAGCCGATCTTCACCCTGAATGACAGGGATGAAGTGCACCGCTGGCAGTACCTCGAGGGCGTCCGCCGGCACCTCGATCGGCTACTCCACGTGGCGACTGACGCTGTCTCGCGGGGTATACGGGATGCCACCGAGGTATGGTCGATTCATTTAGCTTTTTTCGTGGTTCTTGGTGCTCTTTTTTCCTCGGCCACTTTACCTTTTTTGGTTTCTTTTGAATTAGGAACTGAAAGAGTGCTCCCGTCGTAAGTCGCTCTTCATCCGGGGTGAGAGTTGCGTGTGGGCGTCGCTGTCCCGGCAACGGGCCTTGGTCGAGGAGGCCCAGAAGAGGCTCGCCGACCGGACTGCTGAGATGGCCGAGCTGCGCACCGCCTACTCGACGGTGAAGGAGGAGGCGGTCCAGGCTTGGGCAGCCGTAGCCGCGATGCGCACCGAAGGGGAGAAGGTCCGGGAAGAGGCTGCCCAGGCTCGCAGGGACCTCGAGCCCACGTCGGCACGGGTGAAGGAGCTCGAGGAGGATGTCTCCCAGGTCAGCCGTCAACGTGACCTCCTCAACGTCCAAATTGGGCAGGTCACGGCCCGGTTTAGTGCGCTGAAGGACGAGATCTCGGGGCTGAACGGGGCCGTCCAAGAGAAGGATGCGGCGCTCCAAACCGCCCGTCAGGAGATCGAGGCACTGAAGGCGACCGTCCGTGAGAAGGACAGTGCCCTCCTGGGGCTCGAGCAGACGTGCGGGGAGCTCCACGACGAGGTTGTGGGTTTAAAGACCCACGTCGAGGGTAAGTAACTTGTTATGGCCATAGTGTTGAGGCATCGCGTTAGGTGCTAATTTGCCTTGTCGTGTTTCAGAGCTGGAAAGTGAGAACCGGGAGGCCCACTCGACCGCCAACTCCCTGCAGAGCCTCCTTGAAGCCGAGACTCGGAGAACCCAGCTGCTCGAGGGGGCGATTACCACGGTGTGCGACGGTCTGGGGGTCGAGCCCGACGCCGACACCGAAGGAGACGCTCCAGGGAACTCCTTCATCCGTCGGATGGTGGCGCTGGGTCACCTTGCCCGGGAGAAGATACGGGACAGCCTCCACCACGGCGTGAAGAGGGCGCTGGCCGTCGTCCGCTCGGGGTTTGTATTCGACATGGAGCTCGTTGCCGATGGCTTCATCATAGACCCGGAGCGGATGGACGAGGAGAATGAAGACACCTGCCTAGAGCTGATTGAAGCCGCCGAGGGGCCTAGGAGCCATCTGGCCTCGCTCTTTGAACCTGAGGTGGTCCCGCCTGCTGATGACGAAGGCCTGTGAGCCAAATCTAGGCACGGAGGCCCATGTAATAAGTTAGTTACTTTGAATTTTGATTGTGGTGGCCTCAGGGGCCTTAAGAACTCAAAACATAAACTAGTTCGTGGTGGATCTAGTTTTATTCGAGCTTTTCTTCCCTTAATGGCTTGGATCGTGTTCTCGTACGATTTACTTGACACGCAGTCGTGCCCTTTGGCGTAGGGGAGCGAGTGGAGGTACCGTAGCCTAAGAGGTGTAAGTGATCTCGCGGCTCGACTGCCCTCGAGCTTTAGGGTGCTCTTGCGGTCTCGCGGATCGTGTGAGAACCTGATCTAAGCGACAGGGAGTGTAATCTCTTTCAAAGTTAGGAACCGTCGCTTAGGTCTCCCTAGCGTGAAGTTGCATCTCTAGGAGGCGTAAGGAGTGAGTGGAGGCACCATAGCCCCGAAGGCGTAGGTGATATTCCTGGCTCGAGGGTCCTTTCGATCCTTGGAGTGCTCTTACAGCGCTGTCGATCTAGGAAGCGGTTCTTAAATTTTTTTTAAAAAAAAGAGCGCAAGTTTTTTCGGGGACTGGGGGTTCCCCCCTGTAGCCCCCGAGGGAGGGTCGATTCTGGTAGTGCAGAGTCGATCCTTCCTTATCGTAAAACGAAAGTTTTAACATTGCTGCATTCTTTATTGATGAAAAAAGGAAATACAGGGCCTCGAGGCTTTCTAAGGAAAAAAGCAATGTAGTTGTTCAATGTTCCAAGCGTTGGTGAAGATTTCACCCTTCTCGTTGGATAGCTTGTAGGTGCCTGGCTTCAGTACTTCTGCGATGATGTACGGTCCTTCCCATGGCAGTGTGAGCTTGTGGCGCCCCTTGGTGTTCTGGTTCCGCTGTAGCACCAAGTCGCCGACGTTGAGGTCACGCTTGCGAACGTGTCTGTCGTGGTATCGTCAGAGACCCTGCTGGTACCTGGCAGAATGTAACAGAGCCACATCTCGGGCTTCCTCGAGCTGGTCGAGGGTGTCTTGTCTTGTGGCGTCGTTATTTCTTTCGTTGTAGGCCTTCAACCTTGGGGATCCGTATTCTATATCAGTTGGGAGCATAGCCTCGGACCCATAGACTAAGAAGAACGGAGTGAACCCCGTGGCTCGACTCGGCGTTGTTCTTAGGCTCCATAGGACCGAGGGTAGCTCGGCAGCCCATCTTTTGCCATGTTTGTTTAGCTTGTCAAAGATTCTGGGTTTCAGGCCTTGTAGGACCATGCCGTTGGCACGTTCCACTTGGCCATTTGTTTTTGGATGAGCCACGGCCGACCAGAGCACGCGAATGTGATGGTGATCGCAGAAGTCCAGAAACTTTTTCCCAGTGAACTGGGTGCCGTTGTCAGTGATAATACAGTTTGGAACTCCAAAACGATGGACGATGTCGGTGAAGAACAGCACAGCTTGTTCGGACCTAATACTGGTGATGGGGCGAGCCTCGATCCACTTGGAGAATTTGTCGATAGCGACGAGCAAGTGGGTGAAGCCGCCAGTTGTCCTCTTTAGAGGTCCGACAAGGTCGAGGCCCCAAACGGCAAACGGCCACGTGATGGGAATGGTTTGTAGAGCATGTGCCGGGAGATGAGTCTGTCTCGCATAGTACTGACAACCTTTACAGGAGCGTACTAGCTTGACAGCGTCGGAGACCGCGGTCGGCCAATAGAATCCTTGTCGAAAGGCGTTCCCGACGAGGGTTCGAGGCGCTGCGTGGTGACCACAAGCCCCCTAGTGCAGGTCGCTGAGCAGGTCCCTGCCTTCCTCGTTTGTGATGCAACGTTGGAGGATGCCTGTAGGGCTGCGGCGGTACAGCTCCCTACTGTTGCCAACGATCACGAAGGTTTTGGCCCGGCGAGCGATCCGTTGAGCCTCGGTCTTACTTGAGGGGAGGTCCCCTTGGATGTGGTAGTCGAGGTACGGAGCGCGCCAGTCAGGCTCGAGGCCAGATGGTAGGGTCGAGCCTTCCACCTGCATGGCCTCAGCCCCGGTCGAGAGGGCTTCGGTCTTAGGTGGGGGGTCGAGTGACGTCCCGCCGACATCTCCGTCTGGCCCAAGGTTGACGGATGGCCGCTAGAGATCTTTTGCAAAAACGTCTGGTGGAACCGTAGTTTGACTGGACGTGATTTTTGCGAGTTCATCGGCGGCCTCATTATACCTGCGCGTGATGTGGTTGAGCTCGAGGCCGTGAAACTTGTCCTCGAGGCGCCGTACTTCTTGGCAGTAGGCTTCCATCTTGGGGTCGCGGCAGCTCGAGCTCTTCATGACCTGATCGATTACGAGCTGGGAGTCGCCTCGAACATCAAGGTGTCGGACCCCGAGTTCGATGGCGATTCTCAGCCCTGTGACGAGTGCCACGTACTCGGCGACGTTGTTTGACGCAGGAAAATGAAGCCGGACGACGTAGCGTATATGAACCCCGAGGGGTGAGATGAAGAGCAAACCCGCGCCTGCTCCTGTTTTCATCAATGACCCGTCGAAGTACATGGTCCAGAGCTCGGCCTGGAGCTGTGCGGGAGGGAGTTGGGTGTCGGTCCATTCAGCCAGGAAGTCTACCAATACCTGTGACTTTATAGCTTTGCGCGGCGCATAAGATAAGGTCTCGCCCATGAGCTCGACCGCCCACTTGGCAATCCTACCCGAGGCTTCCCGGTTCTGGGCTATCTCTCCCAGGGGGAAAGAAGAAACCACAGTAACCGGGTGACCCTCGAAGTAGTGTCGGAGCTTGCGCCGTGTCAAGATGACAGCATATAGCAGTTTCTGGATTTGAGGGTACCGGACCTTGGTTTCCGAGAGCACCTCGCTAATGAAATAGACCGGCCTCTGGACGAGCAAGGTATGAGCCTCCTCGGCCCGTTCGACGAACAGGACCGCGCTGACTACTTGTGACGTTGCAGCGACATAAAGTAGGAGCGGTTCTCCTGGGGTCGGAGGGACGAGAATTGGTGAGTTAGAGAGCGTGACCTTGAGTTTTGTGAGGGCTTCCTCGGCCTCGAGGGTCCAGGAAAAATGCTCCGATTTATTCAAGAGGCGGTATAGAGGGAGCGTTTTTTCACCGAGGTGCGAAATGAAATGGCTGAGTGCCGCCAAGCAGCCCGGGACCCTCTGCACGCCTTTCAGATCTCGAATGGGGCCCATCTTGGTTATCGCAGAGATTTTTTCTGGATTGGCCTCGATGCCCCGCTTAGACACGATGAACCCTAAAAGCATACCTCGAGGGACGCCAAAAACGCATTTTTCTGGATTGAGCTTGATATTCTTTACCCGGAGGCATTTGAAGGCAACGTCGAGGTCGTTCACTAGATTATCGGCTTGTCTGGTCTTGACTACGATGTCATCAACGTATGCCTCGACGGTTGGTCCGATGTGTTCTCCGAAAACGTGCTGCATGCATCGCTGGTACGTTGCCCCTGCGTTCCGGAGACGGAAGGGCATCGTAACGTAGCAATACATGCCGAACGGGGTAATGAATGAAGTCACGAGCTGGTCGGACTCCTTCATTTTTATCTGATGGTAACCGGAGTAAGCGTCTAAGAATGAAAGAGTTTCACATCCCGCAGTTGAATCAACGATTTGATCAATGCGTGGCAAAGGAAAGGGAACCTTTGGACATGCTTTATTCAAACTAGTATAGTCTACACACATCCTCCATTTCCCACTCTTTTTCTTAACTAATACAGGATTAGCTAGCCACTCGGGATGGTGAACTTCCTTGATGAACCCGGCCTCTAGTAGCTTGTGGATCTCTTCGTCGATGACCCTGCGCTTCTCCTCGTCGAAGCGGCGCAGGCGTTGCTTCACCGGTTTGGATCCGGCCCGGATCTCCAAGGCGTGCTCGGCGACTTCCCTGGGTATGCCCGGCATATCCGAGGGACTCCACGCAAAAATGTCGACATTTGCGCGGAGAAAGTCGACGAGCACGGCTTCCTATTTCGGGTCGAGGGTGGTGCTGACGTTCAGCGCCTTCCCGTTGGGATCAGCGGGGTCGAGGGGCACGAGTTTGACGTCCTCCGCGGGCTCGAAGCTGCCGGCGTGGCATTTTGGGTCGGGAATCTCGTTGGCGAGACCGTCGAGGTCTGCGGCCAAAGTCGCTGACTCCAAAACCGCCTCGCCGTGTTCGACACACTCGACGTCGCACTCGTAGGCATGTTCATACGAGGGCCCCACAGTGATGACACCGTTTGGGCCGGGCATCTTGAGCTTGAGATAGGTGTAGTTCGGCACAGCCATGAACTTGGCGTAGCACGGGCGCCCGAGGATGGCGTGGTATGTCCCACGGAATCCGACCACCTCGAAGGTGAGGGTCTCCTTCCTGAAGTTGGCCGGTGTGCCAAAACTAACGGGCAGATCGACCCGTCCGAGGGGTTCCGCCCGCTTCCCTGGCACAACTCCGTGGAAGCCCCCGACGCTTGGCTGGAGGCGCGCCCTCTCGACCCCCAGGAGGTCGAGGGTCTGGGAGTAGATGATGTTGAGGCTGCTTCCGCCGTCCATGAGTACTTTGGTGAGGCGTGTGTTGGCGATGATGGGATCAACAACAAGAGGGTAGACCCCCGGATTGGGGATGTAGTCCGAATGATCATCACGGTCAAAAGTGATAGCCACCGCAGACGAGTCAAGGTAACGAGGGACCACCGTTTGTACGGAGAAAACCTCTCGCCGCTCTCGCTTGCGCTGGCGCGCTGAGAGGCGGGTCGAGGGTCCTCCGTAGATCATGAAGCAGTCGTGGATCTCGGGGAACCCCTCATCCCTGTCATCACCTTTTGGGTCTTCCTTCTTGTCGGTGTTGCCTGCGCCCTCGAAGTACCTACGGAGCATATGACAATCTTCGAGGTTATGGTTAGTGGGTCCCTTGTGGTAAGGGCATGGCTCTTTAAGCATTTTGTCGAAGATGCCCCCGCCGGGGGGCCTCGAGGCTTCTTGCGTTCGGTAGCGGCGACAAGCTCGTCGACCGGGGCCTCGAGCTTGCCCTGCTGGCCTTTCTTCTTCTTGCGGTTGTTCCTCTTGGAACCCCAGGTGGAGCTCGCGGGATCATCGGTCTTCTGCTTCCCCGTGTCCTGCTTGCCGCCGAAGATGGCACCAACTGCCTCCTCGCCGGCGGCGAAGTTGGTGACGATGTCCATCAACCCGTTGGCAGTGAGCGGGGTGTGACGGCCTAACTCTTGGACCAACTCCTTGCAAGTGGTGCCCGAGAGGAAAGCCATGATCACGTCAGAGTCGGTGACGTTGGGGAGCTCGGTGCGTTGCCTGGAGAAGCGCCGGATGTAATCCCGGAGGGATTCACCTGGTTTCTGCTTGCAACTCCGGAGGTCCCATGAGTTGCCGGGGCGCATGTAAGTTCCCTTGAAGTTTCCCTCGAACACCCTCACGAGGTCATCCCAGTCGTGGATCTGTTGAGGCGGGAGATCCTCGAGCCAGGCTCGAGCGGTGTCGGAGAGGAACAGGGGGAGCTGTCGGATGATGACCCGGTCATTGGTGGCCCCGCCCAGTTGACATGCCAAGCGGAAATCAGCGAGCCAAAGTTCGGGTTTGGTCTCGCCGTTGTACTTGGCGAGAGTCATGGGAGGGCGAAACCGTGCCGGGAGTATCGTTTCACGGATAGCCTTACTGAAGACCCGAGGGCCCGGAGGCTCGGGTGAAGGGCTACGATCTTCCGAGCTGTCATAACGCCCACCCCTGTGCACGTGGTAACCTCGAGCCACGCCGTCACCGTGCTTGCGCGTGCGGCGCTCGACGATGTTGCCACAGGTGTCTCGAGGTCCATGGTCGTGAGTGACGGGCTCAGGGGTGGGAGCCATCCGGATCCGTCGGGCAGGTTTGGGATGAACCGAGGCCTCTCTCTCTTGCCGAGAGGGCTCTGCGAGCCGTGCCGAGGCGGGCTCGCGTCGCCTCGAGGCAGAGCTCTCGGCCTGCTGCAGGGCAGCGGTCTCGAGGAGTTCTCGGATCTCATCTCGAGCCCGGCGGGCATCGGGGTTCGACGGCTCGGGCATGTTGCGGAGGAGCATGGCGGCGGCGACGACGTTCTGGCTTGCTCGAGCGAAAACCGGGGGGTTGGTCACCCGGTCCTCGTCGATGCGATGGTTGACGTCGCGAGCTCTCTCGCGAGCTCTCCCGCCAAGTGCACGTTCCGCACGCTCACGCTCGAGGGTTTGCTGAAGCAGATGCAGGTTTTCTCGTTCCTCGTCGAGTCTTTCCTATAACTCGCGGATTTGCTCGAGTTGCATTCCTTGATCCGCAAGGAGTTGAGCCTCGTCCTGCTCGACAGGGAGCTCGACATGAGGGGGCGTGTGCCTTCCTCCGACCGGCTGTTCTTCCTGTGAATCCGACGTGCTTTCAACGTCGACGTTGAAACAGTCACGGGTCGGATCGTAGGTGTCGTCAGCCGAGTCGGAGTCAGGGGCGCCGAAATAATAGTATGATGGGGGAATGCATGGCCGTTGCGGGTCGCCACTGGGGTTGCAGCGTGGGGAAGCGGTCACACGGGGTTCTGTTTCTGGCGCCTCAGTAGAGTCCAGATAATCAGAAGCCGGCATGGACGCGATGAGGTCCAGAGTGGAGCGTAGATGGTGCCCGGGGAGTTCCTCATAAGCACTCATGCAAGTGCTCATGGAAGAAGCGTACACCTGGGCTGCCGAATCTAGCCCGAACGGGAACGGTGAAGGAGACGTGGCCGTCCACGCTGGAACAGGTGCTCCGGGTAGCGGTGTCTCACCGGACGGGGGAGCGGCGGGATTCTCCGTTGGCATGTTGTCCTCGGCCAAGCTTATCCTTCCCAGACCTTCCACGAGGAAATCTGGGCCGGCGCCTGGCTGTGGGGTGCCGGAACGGGGAATCCCGTCACCCTCCGCGAGGTGGAGACGATGGTTGCGCCGGGCTTGCCGCCGTCGGGCGGCTCGCGCCTGCCTGGAGCGACGGTACCGGCGGATTGCTCCCCCGGGCTGGGAGAGCTCGTAATCCTCATCGGTAGGGTGCCTTGGCGGGAGTAGGACCATGTCATAGCCATAGTCGAGCGACATGAACTCCAAACTTCCGAACCAGATCACCGTGGCCAACGGGATAGGGCGTTCGGGGTCAGCCATTCAGGAAAAAAGGTGGTAAAGCGACGTTGGCACGCAGCGATCCCCTACCTGGCGCGCCAACTGTCGGTGTTCGGACCCGAGGGGGTCCTAGACCAACGAGTAAATGCTGCGTGTCCCTTTCCTGGATGGTGATGCAAGGAGAACACACGGGGGTTTATCCTGGTTCGGGCAAGAGAAGGCCCTACGTCCAGCGGGGGGAGAGAGGTTTGTATTTCCTTGCACCGAGGTGCTTGTGTAGGGGTTACAAGCTTGCGAGAGAGGGCGTCGAGCCCAAGTCTCAAAGGAGAAAAAGAAAAATACAAGAAGATTGCTTGAGGTGTTGATCTTTATCTTGTATATGGCTTGTTGTCCGTCTGTTGTCCCCCTCCTCTTGTGGAGCCCCGGCCTCCCCTTTTATAGGGCGAGAGGTGGCCAGGACGATGGTGCCTTGAAACGATGTTTTGTCGATCCCTGTTGAGGTGGCTGTAGCGATGTACTCTAGAAATGGGAGGCCATCCCTGGACGCCATGGAGTTACAGCGGACGAGACGCCGAAATGACCCGGAGCGCCGTGCCATGCCGTCCTTCTGTCCCTGTTGTGCTGTGTTGAGGGTCGAGGCCGGGTCGAGGCCGAACGGATAAGTCCGAATCCCTGGAATCGCGGCGTACGGGCTTTGTCGTATCCTCCCTCGAGGGTCACTGGTGATGTATAGTGTGAGGTACGGTGGTCATAGTGACGTTTTTCACCTCCCATCACGGGATGGGCGGTAAAACAGTGAGGACTGACACTGGTATTGTTCCCACGTCGACCCAGGCTGCGGCCATGCCGGTAGGTGGTAGTTGGTGGTTGTATTAAATGCCATGACTTTTTGTCCCGTGGTAGGTGGAGAAAGAGGGGATCGAGCGCCTCGACCCGGGCTCACGCGAGTCGGAGCGCTCCCGGTGGGCGATCGAGCCTCGTGCGGGTCGGAGCGCGGTCGAGGGCTCCCGTCGAGGGGGCCTCGTACGAGTCGGAGACGGGATGCGGTCGAGGCATCCCGTCGAGCCGGCCTCGTACGAGGCGGACCTGTCGCGCGTTTTGAAGTGGGCTGTGCTTTGTCGTGGCTTAGTCGTTTTAGTTTTTATTATCGTTAAATGTGGGTACCCCTATATTATTGGTACCGACAGAAATAGTTGCAAGATGAACCTGTGCTGATAGAAGAATATGTGGAGCTATTGGTAGGCACACAATATGACAGCAAAGATTAGCAATTAACGAGTGCAGATTAGCGATTGTTCAATCCGGATCCAGAGTACAAATCACAGCTGCTGGCTAAGACGTGTCGAGACGTAGCGCAACAAGGTGAAAACAAAGGACGATGGAAAGAACGCACAGAACAAGCAAATAACACGGATTTTTCTTTTTTCCTAAATTTTTCCCTGATTTTTCCAAAAGGCACTCGTGGGAATCAAACTTTTTTATTTTTTCACTATTTTTTTATAATTTTCTCTGAACAAGGACCAAAAAAGATGCAACCACAAAAATTGGCACCTACAACAGAGGTGGGATGTCGTCTACAGAAATATAGCACGTTCTCTGAAAAGCGTGCAAAAACTTTGACAATTTTTTTTCTTTATTTTCCTAATTTTTTTTGGCAATTTTGGTGAAACCAAACTGGGCGAAGCAATCTGTTGTTGAGCGTGGGTAACAGATGCAAGATGAACCTGTGCTGACAGAAGAATATATGGAGCTATGGGTAGGCACACAATATGACAGCAAGGATTAGCAATTAACGAGTGCAGATTAGCGATTGTTCAATCCGGATCCAAAGTACAAATCACAGCTGCTGGCTAAGACGTGTCGAGACGTAGCGCAACAAGGTGAAAACAAAGGACGATGGAAAGAACGCACAGAACAAGCAAATAACATGGATTTTTCCTTTTTTCTGAATTTTTCCCTGATTTTTCCAAAAGCCACCGGTGGGAATCAGCCTTTTTTATTTTTTCACTATTTTTTTTATTTTCTCTGAACAAGGATAAAAAAAGATGCAACCACAAAAATTGGTACCTACAACTGAGGTGGGATGTGGTCTACAGAAATACAGTACGTTCTCTGAAAAGCGTGCAAAAACTTTGACAATTTTTTTCTTTATTTTCCTAAATTTTTTGGTAATTTTGATGAAACCAAACAGGGCGAAGCAATCTGTTGTTGAGCATGGGTAACAGTTGCAAGATGAACCTGTGCTGATAGAAGAATATGTGGAGCTATTGGTAGGCACATAATATGACAGCAAGGATTAGCAATTTACGAGTGCAGATTAGCGATTGTTCAATCCGGATCCAAAGTACAAATCACAGCTCCTGGCTAATACGTGTCGAGACGTAGCGTAACAAGGTGAAAACAAAGGACGATGGAAAGAACGCACAGAACAAGCAAATAACACAGATTTTTCCTTTTTTCCTGATTTTTCCTTGATTTTTCCAAAAGGCACCGGTGGGAATCAAACTTTTTTATTTTTTCACTATTTTTTTAATTATTTTCTCTGAACAAGGATAAAAAAAGATGCAACCATAAAAATTGGCATCTACAACTGAGGTGGGATGTGGTCTACAGAAATATAGCACGTTCTCTGAAAAGCGTGCAAAAACTTTGACAAATTTTTGTCTTTATTTTCCTGAATTTTTTGGCAATTTTGATGAAACCAAACTGGGCGAAGCAATCTGTTGTTGAGCGTGGGTAACAGTTGCAAGATGGACCTATGCTGATAGAAGAATACATGGAGCTATGGTAGGCACACAATTTGATAGCAAGGATTAGCAATTAACGAGTGCAGATTAAAGATTGTTCAATCCGGATCTAAAGTACAAATCACAGCTGCTGGCTAAGACATGTCGAGACGTAGCACAACAAGGTGAAAACAAAGGACGATGGAAAGAACGCACAGAACAATCAAATAACACGGATTTTTCCTTTTTTCTGAATTTTTCCCTGATTTTTCCAAAAGGCACTGGTGGGAATCAAACTTTTGTATTTTTTCACTATTTTTTTATTTTCTCTGCACAAGTATAAAAAAAGATGCAACCACAAAAATTGGCACCTACAACTGAGGTGGGATGTGGTCTATAGAAATACAGCACGTTCTCTGAAAAGCGTGCAAAAACTTTGACAATTTTTTTCTTTATTTTCCTGAATTTTTTGGTAATTTTGATGAAACCAAACAGGACGAAGCAATCTGTTGTTGAGCATGGGTAACAGTTGCAAGATGAACCTGTGCTGATAGAAGAATATGTGAAGCTATTGGTAGGCACACAATATGACAACAATGATTAGCAATTAACGAGTGCAGATTAGCGATTGTTCAATCCGGAATCAAAGTACAAATCACAGCTGCTGGCTAAGACGTGTCGAGACGTAGCGCAACAAGGTGAAAACAAATGACGATGGAAAGAACGCACAGAACAAGCAAATAGCACGGATTTTTCTTTTTTCCTGAATTTTTCCCTGATTTTTCCAAAAGGCACTCGTGGGAATCAAACTTTTTTATTTTTTCACTATTTTTTTATAATTTTCTCTGAACAAGGACCAAAAAAGATGCAACCACAAAAATTGGCACCTATAACTGAGGTGGGATGTGGTCTACAGAAATATAGCACGTTCTCTGAAAAGCGTGCAAAAACTTTGACAAATTTTTTTCTTTATTTTCCTGAATTTTTTTGGCAATTTTGATGAAACCAAACTGGGCGAAGCAATCTGTTGTTGAGCGTGGGTAACAATTGCAAGATGGACCTGTGCTGATAGAAGAATACATGGAGCTATGGTAGGCACACAATTTGATAGCAAGGATTAGCAATTAACGAGTGCAGATTAAAGATTGTTCAATCCGGATCCAAAGTACAAATCACAGCTGCTGGCTAAGACGTGTCGAGACGTAGCGCAACAAGGTGAAAACAAAGGACGATGGAAAGAACGCACAGAACAAGCAAATAACACAGATTTTTCCTTTTTTCTGAATTTTTCCCTGATTTTTCCAAAAGGCACAGGTGGGAATCAAACTTTTTTATTTTTTCACTATTTTTTTTATTTTCTCTGAACAAGTATAAAAAAAGATGCAACCACAAAAATTGGCACCTACAACTGAGGTGGGACGTGGTCTACAGAAATACAGCACGTTCTCTTAAAAGCGTGCAAAAACTTTGACAATTTTTTTCATTATTTTCCTGAATTTTTTGGTAATTTTGATGAAACCAAACAGGGCGAAGCAATCTGTTGTTGAGCATGGGTAACAGTTGTAAGATAAACCTGTGCTGATAGAAGAATATGTGAAGCTATTGGTAGGCACACAATATGACAGCAAGGATTAGCAATTAACGAGTGCAGATTAGCGATTGTTCAATCCGGAATCAAAGTACAAATCACAGCTGCTGGCTAAGACGTGTCGAGACGTAGCGCAACAAGGTGAAAACAAAGGACGATGGAAAGAACGCACAGAACAATCAAATAACATGGATTTTTCTTTTTTCCTGAATTTTTCCCTGATTTTTCCAAAAGGCACTCGTGGGAATCAAACTTTTTTATTTTTTCACTATTTTTTATAATTTTCTCTGAACAAGGACCAAAAAAGATGCAACCACAAAAATTGGCACCTATAACTGAGGTGGGATGTGGTCTACAGAAATATAGCACGTTCTCTGAAAAGCGTGCAAAAACTTTGACAAATTTTTGTCTTTATTTTCCTGAATTTTTTTGGCAATTTTGATGAAACCAAACTGGGCGAAGCAATCTGTTGTTGAGCGTGGGTAACAGTTGCAAGATGGACTTATGCTGATAGAAGAATACATGGAGCTATGGTAGGCACACAATTTGATAGCAAGGATTAGCAATTAACGAGTGCAGATTAAAGATTGTTCAATCCGGATCTAAAGTACAAATCACAGCTGCTGGCTAAGACATGTCGAGACGTAGCACAACAAGGTGAAAACAAAGGACGATGGAAAGAACGCACAGAACAATCAAATAACACGGATTTTTCCTTTTTTCTGAATTTTTCCCTGATTTTTCCAAAAGGCACTGGTGGGAATCAAACTTTTGTATTTTTTCACTATTTTTTTATTTTCTCTGAACAAGTATAAAAAAAGATGCAACCACAAAAATTGGCACCTACAACTGAGGTGGGATGTGGTCTATAGAAATACAGCACGTTCTCTGAAAAGCGTGCAAAAACTTTGACAATTTTTTTATTTATTTTCCTGAATTTTTTGGTAATTTTGATGAAACCAAACAGGACGAAGCAATCTGTTGTTGAGCATGGGTAACAGTTGCAAGATGAACCTGTGCTGATAGAAGAATATGTGAAGCTATTGGTAGGCACACAATATGACAGCAATGATTAGCAATTAACGAGTGCAGATTAGCGATTGTTCAATCCGGAATCAAAGTACAAATCACAGCTGCTGGCTAAGACGTGTCGAGACGTAGCGCAACAAGGTGAAAACAAATGACGATGGAAAGAACGCACAGAACAAGCAAATAACACGGATTTTTCTTTTTTCCTGAATTTTTCCCTGATTTTTCCAAAAGGCACCCGTGGGAATCAAACTTTTTTATTTTTTCACTATTTTTTTATAATTTTCTCTGAACAAGGACCAAAAAATATGCAACCACAAAAATTGGCACCTATAACTGAGGTGGGATGTGGTCTACAGAAATATAGCACGTTCTCTGAAAAGCGTGCAAAAACTTTGACAATTTTTTTTCTTTATTTTCCTAAATTTTTTTGGCAATTTTGATGAAACCAAACTGGGCGAAGCAATCTGTTGTTGAGCGTGGGTAACAGTTGCAAGATGGACCTATGCTGATAGAAGAATACATGGAGCTATGGTAGGCACACAATTTGATAGCAAGGATTAGCAATTAACGAGTGCAGATTAAAGATTGTTCAATCCGGATCCAAAGTACAAATCACAGCTGCTGGCTAAGACATGTCGAGACGTAGCACAACAAGGTGAAAACAAAGGACGATGGAAAGAACGCACAGAACAATCAAATAACACGGATTTTTCCTTTTTTCTGAATTTTTCCCTGATTTTTCCAAAAGGCACTGGTGGGAATCAAACTTTTGTATTTTTTCACTATTTTTTTATTTTCTCTGAACAAGTATAAAAAAAGATGCAACCACAAAAATTGGCACCTACAACTGAGGTGGGATGTGGTCTATAGAAATACAGCACGTTCTCTGAAAAGCGTGCAAAAACTTTAACAATTTTTTTCTTTATTTTCCTGAATTTTTTGGTAATTTTGATGAAACCAAACAGGACGAAGCAATCTGTTGTTGAGCATGGGTAACAGTTGCAAGATGAACCTGTGCTAATAGAAGAATATGTGAAGCTATTGGTAGGCACACAATATGACAGCAATGATTAGCAATTAACGAGTGCAGATTAGCGATTGTTCAATCCGGAATCAAAGTACAAATCACAGCTGCTGGCTAAGACGTGTCGAGACGTAGCGCAACAAGGTGAAAACAAATGACGATGGAAAGAACGCACAGAACAAGCAAATAACACGGATTTTTCTTTTTTCCTGAATTTTTCCCTGATTTTTCCAAAAGGCACTCGTGGGAATCAAACTTTTTTATTTTTTCTCTATTTTTTTATAATTTTCTCTGAACAAGGACCAAAAAAGATGCAACCATAAAAATTGGCACCTATAACTGAGGTGGGATGTGGTCTACAGAAATATAGCACGTTCTCTGAAAAGCGTGCAAAAACTTTGACAAATTTTTTTTCTTTATTTTCCTGAATTTTTTTGGCAATTTTGATGAAACCAAACTGGGCGAAGCAATCTGTTGTTGAGCGTGGGTAACAGTTGCAAGATGGACCTGTGCTGATAGAAGAATACATGGAGCTATGGTAGGCACACAATTTGATAGCAAGGATTAGCAATTAACGAGTGCAGATTAAAGATTGTTCAATCCGGATCCAAAGTACAAATCACAGCTGATGGCTAAGACGTGTCGAGACGTAGCGCAACAAGGTGAAAACAAAGGACGATGGAAAGAACGCACAGAACAAGCAAATAACACGGATTTTTCCTTTTTTCTGAATTTTTCCCTGATTTTTCCAAAAGGCACAGGTGGGAATCAAACTTTTTTATTTTTTCACTATTTTTTTTATTTTCTCTGAACAAGTATAAAAAAAGATGCAACCACAAAAATTGGCACCTACAACTGAGGTGGGATGTGGTCTACAGAAATACAGCACGTTCTCTGAAAAGCGTGCAAAAACTTTGGCAATTTTTTTCTTTATTTTCCTGAATTTTTTGGTAATTTTGATGAAACCAAACAGGGCGAAGCAATCTGTTGTTGAGCATGGGTAACAGTTGTAAGATAAACCTGTGCTGATAGAAGAATATGTGAAGCTATTGGTAGGCACACAATATGACAGCAAGGATTAGCAATTAACGAGTGCAGATTAGCGATTGTTCAATCCGGAATCAAAGTACAAATCACAGCTGCTGGCTAAGACGTGTCGAGACGTAGCGCAACAAGGTGAAAACAAAGGACGATGGAAAGAACGCACAGAACAAGCAAATAACATGGATTTTTCTTTTTTCCTGAATTTTTCCCTGATTTTTCCAAAAGGCACTCGTGGGAATCAAACTTTTTTATTTTTTCACTATTTTTTATAATTTTCTCTGAACAAGGACGAAAAAAGATGCAACCACAAAAATTGGCACCTATAACTGAGGTGGGATGTGGTCTACAGAAATATAGCACGTTCTCTGAAAAGCGTGCAAAAACTTTGACAAATTTTTGTCTTTATTTTCCTGAATTTTTTTGGCAATTTTGATGAAACCAAACTGGGCGAAGCAATCTGTTGTTGAGCGTGGGTAACAGTTGCAAGATGGACCTATGCTGATAGAAGAATACATGGAGCTATGGTAGGCACACAATTTGATAGCAAGGATTAGCAATTAACGAGTGCAGATTAAAGATTGTTCAATCCGGATCTAAAGTACAAATCACAGCTGCTGGCTAAGACATGTCGAGACGTAGCACAACAAGGTGAAAACAAAGGACGATGGAAAGAACGCACAGAACAATCAAATAACACGGATTTTTCCTTTTTTCTGAATTTTTCCCTGATTTTTCCAAAAGGCACTGGTGGGAATCAAACTTTTGTATTTTTTCACTATTTTTTTATTTTCTCTGAACAAGTATAAAAAAAGATGCAACCACAAAAATTGGCACCTACAACTGAGGTGGGATGTGGTCTATAGAAATACAGCACGTTCTCTGAAAAGCGTGCAAAAACTTTGACAATTTTTTTATTTATTTTCCTGAATTTTTTGGTAATTTTGATGAAACCAAACAGGACGAAGCAATCTGTTGTTGAGCATGGGTAACAGTTGCAAGATGAACCTGTGCTGATAGAAGAATATGTGAAGCTATTGGTAGGCACACAATATGACAGCAATGATTAGCAATTAACGAGTGCAGATTAGCGATTGTTCAATCCGGAATCAAAGTACAAATCACAGCTGCTGGCTAAGACGTGTCGAGACGTAGCGCAACAAGGTGAAAACAAATGACGATGGAAAGAACGCACAGAACAAGCAAATAACACGGATTTTTCTTTTTTCCTGAATTTTTCCCTGATTTTTCCAAAAGGCACCCGTGGGAATCAAACTTTTTTATTTTTTCACTATTTTTTTATAATTTTCTCTGAACAAGGACCAAAAAAGATGCAACCACAAAAATTGGCACCTATAACTGAGGTGGGATGTGGTCTACAGAAATATAGCACGTTCTCTGAAAAGCGTGCAAAAACTTTGACAAATTTTTTTCTTTATTTTCCTAAATTTTTTTGGCAATTTTGATGAAACCAAACTGGGCGAAGCAATCTGTTGTTGAGCGTGGGTAACAGTTGTAAGATGGACCTATGCTGATAGAAGAATACATGGAGCTATGGTAGGCACACAATTTGATAGCAAGGATTAGCAATTAACGAGTGCAGATTAAAGATTGTTCAATCCGGATTCAAAGTACAAATCACAGCTGCTGGCTAAGACATGTCGAGACGTAGCACAACAAGGTGAAAACAAAGGACGATGGAAAGAACGCACAGAACAATCAAATAACACGGATTTTTCCTTTTTTCTGAATTTTTCCCTGATTTTTCCAAAAGGCACTGGTGGGAATCAAACTTTTGTATTTTTTCACTATTTTTTTATTTTCTCTGAACAAGTATAAAAAAAGATGCAACCACAAAAATTGGCACCTACAACTGAGGTGGGATGTGGTCTATAGAAATACAGCACGTTCTCTGAAAAGCGTGCAAAAACTTTGACAATTTTTTTCTTTATTTTCCTGAATTTTTTGGTAATTTTGATGAAACCAAACAGGACGAAGCAATCTGTTGTTGAGCATGGGTAACAGTTGCAAGATGAACCTGTGCTGATAGAAGAATATGTGAAGCTATTGGTAGGCACACAATATGACAGCAATGATTAGCAATTAACGAGTGCAGATTAGCGATTGTTCAATCCGGAATCAAAGTACAAATCACAGCTGCTGGCTAAGACGTGTCGAGACGTAGCGCAACAAGGTGAAAACAAATGACGATGGAAAGAACGCACAGAACAAGCAAATAACACGGATTTTTCTTTTTTCCTGAATTTTTCCCTGATTTTTCCAAAAGGCACTCGTGGGAATCAAACTTTTTTATTTTTTCTCTATTTTTTTATAATTTTCTCTGAACAAGGACCAAAAAAGATGCAACCATAAAAATTGGCACCTATAACTGAGGTGGGATGTGGTCTACAGAAATATAGCACGTTCTCTGAAAAGCGTGCAAAAACTTTGACAAATTTTTTTTCTTTATTTTCCTGAATTTTTTTGGCAATTTTGATGAAACCAAACTGGGCGAAGCAATCTGTTGTTGAGCGTGGGTAACAGTTGTAAGATGGACCTGTGCTGATAGAAGAATACATGGAGCTATGGTAGGCACACAATTTGATAGCAAGGATTAGCAATTAACGAGTGCAGATTAAAGATTGTTCAATCCGGATCCAAAGTACAAATCACAGCTGCTGGCTAAGACGTGTCGAGACGTAGCGCAACAAGGTGAAAACAAAGGACGATGGAAAGAACGCACAGAACAAGCAAATAACACGGATTTTTCCTTTTTTCTGAAATTTTCCCTGATTTTTCCAAAAGGCACAGGTGGGAATCAAACTTTTTTATTTTTTCACTATTTTTTTTATTTTCTCTGAACAAGTATAAAAAAAGATGCAACCACAAAAATTGGCACCTACAACTGAGGTGGGATGTGGTCTACAGAAATACAGCACGTTCTTTCCTGAATTTTTTGGTAATTTTGATGAAACCAAACAGGGCGAAGCAATCTGTTGTTTGAGCATGGGGTAACAGTTGTAGATAAACCTGTTGCCTGATAGAAGAATATGTGAAGCTATTGGTAGGCACACAATATGACAGCAAGGATTAGCAATTAACGAGTGCAGATTAGCGATTGTTCAATCCGGAATCAAAGTACAAATCACAGCTGCTGGCTAAGACGTGTCGAGACGTAGGCCAACAAGGTGAAAACAAAGGACGATGGAAAGAACGCACGAAACAAGCAAATAACATGGAATTTTTCTTTTTTCCTGAATTTTTCCCTGATTTTTCCAAAAGGCACTCGTGGGAATCAAACTTTTTTATTTTTTCACTATTTTTTATAATTTTCTCTGAACAAGGACCCAAAAAAGATGCAACCACAAAAATTGGCACCTATAACCTGAGGTGGGATGTGGTCTACAGAAATATAGCACGTTCTCTGAAAAGAGTGCAAAAACTTTGACAAATTTTTGTCTTTATTTTCCTGAATTTTTTTGGCAATTTTGATGAAACCAAACTGGGCGAAGCAATCTGTTGTTGACGGTGGGTAACAGTTGCAAGATGGACCTATGCTGATAGAAGAATACATGGAGCTATGGTAGGCACACAATTTGATAGCAAGGATTAGCAATTAACGAGTGCAGATTAAAGATTGTTCAATCCGGATCTAAAGTACAAATCACAGCTGCTGGCTAAGACATGTCGAGACGTAGCACAACAAGGTGAAAACAAAGGAGCATGGAAAGAAGCCACAGAACAATCAAATAACACGGATTTTTCCTTTTTTTCTGAATTTTTCCCTGATTTTTCCAAAAGGCACTGGTGGGAATCAAACTTTTGTATTTTTTCACTATTTTTTTATTTTCTCTGAACAAGTATAAAAAAAGATGCAACCACAAAAATTGGCACCTACAACTGAGGTGGGATGTGGTCTATAGAAATACAGCACGTTCTCTGAAAAGCGTGCAAAAACTTTGACAATTTTTTTCTTTATTTTCCTGAATTTTTTGGTAATTTTGATGAAACCAAACAGGACGAAGCAATCTATTGTTGAGGCATGGGTAAAAGTTGCAAGGATGAACCTGTGCTGATAGAAGAATATATGAAGCTATTGGTAGGCACACAATATGACAGCAATGATTAGCAATTAACGGAGTGCAGATTAGCGATTGTTCAATCCGGAATCAAAGTACAAATCACAGCTGCTGGCTAAGACGTGTCGAGACGTAGGCCAACAAGGTGAAAAACAAATGACGATGGAAAGAACGCACAGAACAAGCAAATAACACGGATTTTTCTTTTTTCCTGAATTTTTCCCTGATTTTTCCAAAAGGGCACTCGTGGGAAATCAAAACTTTTTTATTTTTTCACTATTTTTTTATAATTTTCTCTGAACAAGGACCAAAAAAGATGCAACCACAAAAATTGGCACCTATAACTGAGGTGGGATGTGGTCTACAGAAATATAGCACGTTCTCTGAAAAGCGTGCAAAAACTTTGACAAATTTTTTTCTTTATTTTCCTGAATTTTTTTGGCAATTTTGATGAAACCAAACTGGGCGAAGCAATCTGTTGTTGAGCGTGGGTAACAGTTGCAAGATGAACCTGTGCTGACAGAAGAATATGTGAAGATATGGGTAGGCACACAATATGACAGCAAGGATTAGCAATTAACGAGTTCAGATTAGCGATTGTTCAATCCGGATCCAAAGTACATATCACAGCTGTAAGCTAAGACGTGTCGAGACGTAGCGCAACAAGGTGAAAACAAAGGACGATGGAAAGAACACACAGAACAAGCAAATAACATGGATTTTTCCTTTTTTCTGAATTTTTCCCTGATTTTTCCAAAAGCCACCGGTGGGAATCTAACTTTTTTATTTTTTCAATATTTTTTTATTATTTTCTCCGAACAAGGATAAAAAAAGATGCAACCACAAAAATTGGCACCTACAACTGAGGTGGGATGTGGTCTATAGAAATACAGCACGTTCTCTAAAAAGCGTGCAAAAACTTTGACAATTTTTTTTCTTTATTTTTCTGATTTTTTTTGGTAATTTTGATGAAACCAAACGGGGCGAAGCAATCTATTGTTGAGCGTGGGTAACAGTTGCAAGATGAACCTGTGCTGATAGAAGAATATGTGGAGCTATGGGTAGGCACACAATATGACAGCAAGGATTAGCAATTAACGAGTGCAGATTAGCGATTGTTCAATCCGGATCCAAAGTACAAATCACACCTGCTGGATAAGACGTGTCGAGACGTAGCGCAACAAGGTAAAAACAAAGGACAATAGAAAGAACGCACAGAACAAGCAAATAACACGGATTTTTCCTGTTTTCTGAATTTTCCCTGATTTTTCCAAAAGGCACATGTGGGAATCAAACTTTTTTATTTTTTCACTATTTTTTTATAATTTTCTCTGAACAAGGACCAAAAAAGATGCAACCACAAAAATTGGCACCTATAACTGAGGTGGGATGTGGTCTACAGAAATATAGCACGTTCTCTGAAAAGCGTGCAAAAACTTTGACAAATTTTTTTCTTTATTTTCCTAAATTTTTTTGGGCAATTTTGATGAAACCAAACTGGCGAAGCAATCTGTTGTTGAGCGTGGGTAACAGTTGCAAGATGGACCTATGCTGATAGAAGAATACATGGAGCTATGGTAGGCACACAATTTGATAGCAAGGATTAGCAATTAACGAGTGCAGATTAAAGATTGTTCAATCTGGATCCAAAGTACAAATCACAGCTGCTGGCTAAGACGTGTCGAGACGTAGCGCAACAAGGTGAAAACAAAGGGACGATGGAAAGAGAACGCACAGAACAAGCAAATAACACGGATTTTTCCTTTTTTCTGAATTTTTCCCTGATTTTTCCAAAAGGCACAGGTGGGAATCAAACTTTTTTATTTTTTCATTATTTTTTTTATTTTCTCTAAACAAGTATAAAAAAAGATGCAACCACAAAAATTGGCACCTACAACTGAGGTGGGATGTGGTCTACAGAAATACAGCACGTTCTCTGAAAAGCGTGCAAAAACTTTGACAATTTTTTTCTTTATTTTCCTGAATTTTTTGGTAATTTTGATGAAACCAAACAGGGCGAAGCAATCTGTTGTTGAGCATGGGTAACAGTTGTAAGATAAACCTATGCTGATAGAAGAATATGTGAAGCTATTGGTAGGCACACAATATGACAGCAAGGATTAGCAATTAACGAGTGCAGATTAGCGATTGTTCAATCCGGATCCAAAGTACAAATCACAGCTGCTGGCTAAACGTGTCGAGACGTAGCGCAACAAGGTGAAAACAAAGGACGATGGAAAGAATGCACAGAACAAGCAAATAACATGAATTGTTCCTTTTTCTGAATTTTTCCCTGATTTTTCCAAAAGGCACCGGTGGGAATCAAACTTTTTTATTTTTTCACTATTTTTTTTTATTTTCTCTGAACAAGGATAAAAAAGATGCAACCATAAAAATTGGCATCTACAACTGGGGTGGGATGTGGTCTCCAGAAATATAGCACGTTCTCTGAAAAGCGTGCAAAAACTTTGACAATTTTTTTCTTTATTTTCCTGAATTTTTTTGGCAATTTTGATGAAACCAAACTAGGTGAAGCAATCTGTTATTGAGCGTGGGTAACAGTTGCAAGATGAACCTGTGCTGACAGAAGAATACATGGAGCTATGGGTAGGCACACAATATGATAGCAAGGATTAGCAATTAACGAGTGCAGATTAAAGATTGTTCAATCTGGATCCAAAGTACAAATCACAGCTGCTGGCTAAGACGTGTCGAGACGTAGCGCAACAAGGTGAAAACAAAGGACGATGGAAAGAACGCACAGAACAAGCAAATAACACGGATTTTTCCTTTTTTCTGAATTTTTCCCTGATTTTTCCAAAAGGCACAGGTGGGAATCAAACTTTTTTATTTTTTCACTATTTTTTTTATTTTCTCTGAACAAGTATAAAAAAAGATGCAACCACAAAAATTGGCACCTACAACTGAGGTGGGATGTGGTCTACAGAAATACAGCACGTTCTCTGAAAAGCGTGCAAAAACTTTGACAATTTTTTTCTTTATTTTCCTGAATTTTTTGGTAATTTTGATGAAACCAAACAGGGCGAAGCAATCTGTTGTTGAGCATGGGTAACAGTTGTAAGATAAACCTATGCTGATAGAAGAATATGTGAAGCTATTGGTAGGCACACAATATGACAGCAAGGATTAGCAATTAACGAGTGCAGATTAGCGATTGTTCAATCCGGAATCAAAGTACAAATCACAGCTGCTGGCTAAGACGTGTCGAGACGTAGCGCAACAAGGTGAAAACAAAGGACGATGGAAAGAACGCACAGAACAAGCAAATAACATGGATTTTTCTTTTTTCCTGAATTTTTCCCTGATTTTTCCAAAAGGCACTCGTGGGAATCAAACTTTTTTATTTTTTCACTATTTTTTATAATTTTCTCTGAACAAGGACCAAAAAAGATGCAACCACAAAAATTGGCACCTATAACTGAGGTGGGATGTGGTCTACAGAAATATAGCACGTTCTCTGAAAAGCGTGCAAAAACTTTGACAAATTTTTGTCTTTATTTTCCTGAATTTTTTTGGCAATTTTGATGAAACCAAACTGGGCGAAGCAATCTGTTGTTGAGCGTGGGTAACAGTTGCAAGATGGACCTATGCTGATAGAAGAATACATGGAACTATGGTAGGCACACAATTTGATAGCAAGGATTAGCAATTAACGAGTGCAGATTAAAGATTGTTCAATCCGGATCTAAAGTACAAATCACAGCTGCTGGCTAAGACATGTCGAGACGTAGCACAACAAGGTGAAAACAAAGGACGATGGAAAGAACGCACAGAACAATCAAATAACACGGATTTTTCCTTTTTTCTGAATTTTTCCCTGATTTTTCCAAAAGGCACTGGTGGGAATCAAACTTTTGTATTTTTTCACTATTTTTTTATTTTCTCTGAACAAGTATAAAAAAAGATGCAACCACAAAAATTGGCACCTACAACTGAGGTGGGATGTGGTCTATAGAAATACAGCACGTTCTCTGAAAAGCGTGCAAAAACTTTGACAATTTTTTTCTTTATTTTCCTGAATTTTTTGGTAATTTTGATGAAACCAAACAGGACGAAGCAATCTGTTGTTGAGCATGGGTAACAGTTGCAAGATGAACCTGTGCTGATAGAAGAATATGTGAAGCTATTGGTAGGCACACAATATGACAGCAATTCAAAATAGTAGAAGGCTGAATTAAATTCTATGACTAATATCACAGTTGTAGAGGACTCCAATACCTTTCTTCTGACTCCAGGATTGACCTCATATCCTTGTATGTTGAGAGATGTGGTCCGTTCTAATATGACTGTTTCTGAGTGACGTGAATCTGAACAGTTTTGTGTCTAATCTGTTTTTGGCCACCTTAACAAATGATTTTGAACATATGATCAGAACAAAAGTTGTAGTGTTTTTCTTAATATTTCCATATTGGTAAATATTTTATTTTATGGACGAATCAATACGAATGTGAAGCTACTTGAGACCTTGAGGAGCAGATGCTTGAGAAGTATCCAGAACTCTTCGAGACTCATGAGTTTAAGTGCTTTGGGTTTCGTACCTTCGTTTGGGGTTTTTCCCTAGGAACGACTGAATTCGAGGACGAATTCTTTTAAGGGGGGTAGAATGTAACACTCTAGAAGTTTAACCGTCCTCCTTTTGGGGCCATCTAAAAAAATTATGTGGGTTCATATTATTGCTTGATTATTTGTGTGATTTTGTTAGAATTTAGCAAAAATACGTTTTGTGTGTAGAGAAGCACAATTGGGGAAAAACAGTTTCTATGGGGAGAAGTAACATAAGGGAGGCTGACCCCTGCTCTCCTGGGCGTTCCTCATTCAAGGCGACCTCTCCCCTATCTCTCTGTCTCTCTCTCTCTCTCTCTCTCTGATCACCAAACAGATGGGAAAGAACGAGAAGAAAATCATTGGAACAAATTAGGAAGGAGAACATCTAGAAGAAGCCATATAGATCAGTGATATCTTTTACCTCCTTGCTGTTCTGTTGGGGAAAACCCTAGGTAAGTTTTCTCCTGTTCGATTCCTTGTTCTTAGATGGTTTTGGTTCAGTAGATCTTTGTTGAGATGGATTAGATTCCACGTTTTGGTGCTAGACATTGAATTAGCCCTTTCCTGCATGGCAGAGTAGGCAGTACAGCAGCAGTTTGAGGTCTGTTTCGAGGACTTTAGGTGTCGAATTGGAATCTCCCATAAAAACAAAAGTTGTAGAAATTTTCAATATCTTTCCAATGGGTATTTAAACACATTTTTTGGTTTAGTATTATGGGAGATATCGCATTCTGAATATTACTTTCAGTTTCCGTCAGAGTATAGATCAGTTTTGACCATCAGATTTGGGTGTCAATTTAGGAGTTTGACAAAGCCGAATTGGTTCAGTGTGCTATGGTGATTTTTATAGTACTTTGTATGATCTTTCTATCAAGAGTTTAAACACTAATTTTGGTTGGATGGATTGGGAAATATGATTTGTTTCGAAAACAGTGTTGCTGCTGCTAATAAACAGAGCATGTGTGTCACTTGGTAGGCTATTCTAAAACAATAGAATTGGCAAAATTTGACCTTGGTTTGAATACCAAAGTTGTAGATTGTTCAGTGTAGATGCTTAGGGAGTGTTTTTTTGGTTATTATCTCTGTCACAGTTTCAAAGATATTAAAAAAAACAGCTCTGCTGCTATTTTTTTGGAGTGAAGTAGGGCTGTTTCGCTGGTTGTTTGCATGAACGTAGGAGCAGTTCATATATTGTTTGTAAGTGATCTTTGTACTGTATGCACTGAATTATGTTCTGCAAAAACAGGTGGAAGCACTTCAAAACATCACTAGCGTTATTGATCTCCTTTGGTAAAGAGGCAAGTGAATGTAGCGGTGGTTTGCTACCGTTTTGGCATGTCATTTTCATCACCTACAACTTAATATCTATGATATGTCATACCACTAATATCCAAAACCTGTGACCTGGGTTTATTCAACCTTATTTAATTGTGGTCTTATTTATTTATTTAGTCATTGTGATGTTATTATTCCATATTGCTATATGTGGCTAGCCCACAACCCTGAAGATGAAGTTGAAGTGTCATCGGTGGTGTATGTTAATTTTATTGCAGCATGCCAAGTGCATTGCATCATTCATTTGCATTGGAAGTTATGTCGTTGACCTATGGTCACGATCGTACCGGTACAGCATCATGGGATGCAGCTCCACACCTTGTTGGGTGTGCAGGCAGGAGACATTTTTGCATTGTATTCATATGCATTCACGAAGTACATTGAAGTGATATCTCCATGCTATTGTGAAGCTCTATCATCTGGCTATGTTCAGAATTGGAAGTCACTCATTTTATACTGATATTATATCTTGTTTATTCTAAGTGGAACTCCAAGTTAAATTGTTGTTTAATTCAACCTGTGGTTTAAATGGCTTGTCAAAACAAGTTTGCCTGCTGAGATGTTTCATCTCACCCTTGCATTACTCAATCCAGGTAGATGATGCTTGCATGGAAGGGAAGGGGATTAGCAGCACATCTTCACTGATTCATCCACACATAGAGTTATTAATGATGCGTTTGGCTTGATGTAATAAAAATTAGTTTATCAGTCACGATAACCCCTCGTGGTTTAAGAATATTAAATGAGGTGGATTTTTTTCAATAATGGTTTTATTGTTGTTCTCGCTTCTACGCTTTACTTTGTTATTGGGTTTATGTTGCCGAGTTTTAGAATTTGGCATGAGGGAAGGGACACTAGTGACATCCTGGGCTTTTGTGGCGCCCGGGGTGTTACAGTTGGTATCAAAGCAGGTTATAGATTCTCGGAATATAAGATTTAAAATGACACACTTGCACATGTAGGGTGGGTAGGGGTTTGTATATGATGCTTGGCTTTGAAGATTGAGGTGTTTGTTTTTGCTTAAGTTGCCTTGATATTTATGTTGTATATCATCACTATTGCTGATTATGGAGTGAAAATTTTATTTGTTTGGTTTATGTCTGCTTTAATCGATCTTCTCGTGTATTGTACCTATTGAAATATGATATTAACAATATTAGTTGTTCTTACAAGTATATGTTTATCTAGTTTTTCATCAGGATGTTTTTTTGTAACTTTACTTTGAAGATGTCATAATTGTTAGTGCTGAAGAGGTAAAGATGCTAAAATGTTTTTTTATAGCAAAAGCTTTTGGAAACCTGTAGAGTAGCTCTAGTTTGGTAATGCAGATAGGTGGAGTGGAGGGCCCCCACAATGCCTTTTCTGCACTACTAAGTGAGGATTGTCCAAGAGATAGGTTGCGACCCAACTATCCATATTCGAAGGAAATAGCGGAGTGATGGGTGGATTGGCCCCCATGCCATGCACTCTAGCTATTCTCTCTCGACATATCGGATTGGTGGATCGTTGTGTGAATTGTCCTATATGTTGGTGTTTGCGATGTTTAAGCCTGAGCCTAGTATGATGTAGGAGTTTCCCCCATAGAGTATACGAGGCAACATGGTGCCTATCATAGTGCTGTGTTGGAAGGATTATCTATGGAAATCTTCTAGTGGTTTTTAGTCTTTTATCCAACCATTACAACTTGTGATTTGAAATGTTTTGGTGAAGTGTTTGCTTGAAGTCATTGCTTTATTGTGTTTCATGGCATTATTATTTTGTTATAAGTTGCCTTGAAGTTATGTTTTGTTTTGAGTAGGTTTTGGTTTATCTAAGTGAAGTAGTCCAGGAGTTCTAGCATCATGTTTGTTTGATAGTGCTTGAATAGCAAAGCTGGAGTATCGAAGTTGGTTGGTTTAAATCTCGTGTTTTGTTTTCGCAAGCCTATCATGCTTAACATGATGTTTATGTTCATCTTGTTATTCTCTTTCTGTAAGTATATTTTGTTCTTTATACATACTTCACCTTTTATGTCCATATGCTTGATGGTTCTGAACCTTGGTGTTCCATTAATTGGTGAAATGTGTTGTCAATATTAATAATTGAGTGGTGATGATGTTCTAGGGGCTTTTGAATTAGTTGTAGTTTGTAGTACCGCTAAGTTTTATAAAAAATAGTAGAGCGCATAGCAGTACAAATAAGTTGAGTAGAGGCCCTCTGCAACAGCTCTTTGCACTGCTAAGCATGGATCACCTAAGTGTAAGGGTTGTGACCCAACTCTCTCTATAAGCATAATGGTGCGAATGGTTGAGCGATGGGTGGATAGGCATCTAATCATGTTTTATTAGCTAATTTCTTTTGATACCAGAGTGGCTAACCATGGTGCTCCTTTTTCTATAGAGTGCAGTGACCATATTTTTGCTTGGAACACATGATGTAGGGTTCTACATTAGAATAATGGCATCTTTATGCTGACCACTGAGGCGTGAATAGAGTAGGACACAATTGAAATGTAATAGAAGTTTCTAGTAGTGTTGTTGGCATGTTGTGGAGTGGCTATTGTTGTTTGAGACATGGTGTCTAACACTCTGCATATGATGTGTGTTGACTGATGCTTAAAGTGTTTTCTTAATGCATAAGAGGCCAAGTTTTCTTTAATGTTCCTATTTGTTCTAATGACCTTAAAGGCTACCTTTTGGTTTTGAGCAGTTTTGGGGTTAGCCAAGTGGAGTGGTGAACAAGCTATAGATGTAGCAGTCATGTTCACATTGTTAGTTAAACTGGCACAATGCCACATTGTTGACCTATTTTTGTGATGATCAAGGCTTGAATTGTAGTTAGATGTTGTGTGTACGGCTAAATCCGGTTGGTCCATGGCAGGGTTTTCCATGGTCAATAGATGAGCCATTTCCTCTTTTGTGTTTTTAGTTTACTTGAAAGGAGAAATTAATAAGGTTGTATTTGCCCTTCAGGTCATGGTTGTTTGTAGTATGCATCGATTTATGTAGTGTCAATGCAAGTTCTTTTGGAGATTGGTAATCGATGAAGCATGCCTCACTTGCTAAGTTAATCTCGGATTGGAAGGTCCACGTGGTTTTGGCTTAATAGTGGAAGGCACTATTGTAGGTTTTGCGATAGAATTTCCTTCGGAGGTCCATTTTGTAGGGCCCTCTTTATATTTACTGTATGCGTGAGCATCAAGTAAAGCTAAAACAACAAGGGTAGATATCAACTGGATTATTCGAGTTGAGGCAAGTCTGAATAGCTGCCCAAGTTTATTGTTGAGGAGGAGGATAAACTAAGGTGTGATAGTTCATTGTTTTGTAGACTGGTCTGTTGTTCTTTAAAAATATCATGCTTATGTTTTCTCGGAACTCTTTGTCATGAGGATTTCCATATTGAGACCTCGAATCTAAGTTCAAGCTTCGATTGTTCATGGAAGATCTAGATTTCCAAGTTGAGAGTAGATGGACATCCTTCTGGCTTTTCTTTGTAGTTGAGTGCTTCATTGGTCAAATGGTAGTTCCATGGAGAAGTTAGTCCATGGTTGAACTATTTTATTCATATTGTAGTAGATCCTTGCTTGATACGTTGGTTGTTAATCAATATGTGTATTGGTTGATATGTGCCTAATTCATTAGTTTTCCTTTGAAGTGGATGAATTCGGGGACAAATTCTTTCTAAGGGGGGTAGAATGTAACACCGTATAACTTTGTTTATCACCTTTGTATTGAGTAGAGAAGATATGTTTTTTTTGTTAGCCGTTCATGTGTTTTATTGGTGTAATTTTCATAGAAAATATGCTTTTGTATTTTAGAAAGCTCAAAGGGTTAATTAAAATGATTCTGTTTGATTACAAATATGCAATGCTTGGAGTCAGATTATAGAGTTTTGTTGGTTGCTAAATTTAAGAAAGAGGGATGCCTGCTACAGTAATCCTAACACCATAGTAACCACGATGCTGCAGTGCTCGCGTCTGATCCTTTGTCTCCTGTCGCCTTTTAATGTGGCTAATGGCCTTTCAACCTCTTCTTTACCAAAGCATCGCACCAGCAGTCCCTTTAATCTGTTATGTGTAGCAGCTGCCACAATCAAAAACCCTAGTAGACCACAAAAAAAAATTCTCCGTGCCTAAATGTGCTGATCCGAAGTTGAAGGGAGCGCTACCTAGCCTGTCGCCGTCCTCCTAACAAGTGCTGTTAGATGAAGTCCACTTGAAGATCATCATCATCCCTAGGGGAATGGGTTGTCTGGGTCTTTCTGCCTATTTATTTATCGCTGTCAAAGTCAAAATGCTAGACGTGGAGGGAAGGGAGATCAGGTTTCTTATTGGCTGGGAGATCAGATCAGGACACAACAAAGAATGTAGACAGCGGTAGGTAATTTTCTGTTAATCTTTATTTATTTAGTTTGGTAAAGAATCAGTTTATCCTTTGCGCATGATCCAATCCTTGCTTTTATTCAGTATAATTTTGATTAGGGCTCTCTCTTGAATATGTTGAAAATAGGTCGTACTAGTCATCCTGGATAGCATAGTTACTTTTTAGTCGGTGCACTTTTGAGATGATCGAAGTTTAAAGGTTCCTAGAGACCAAATTAAAAAGATGATGTTTTACAGAGATGTAGAAAATTTCAATGTCTTTACATTGAGTGATTGAACACTGAATTTGGATGGATACATCTGGAGCTAAGTTTTATTTTGAGATCGATGCAGTCTAGATGAAAGCCTGCATGTTTATTTTGCAGCCCAATTCAAAATAGTAGAAGGCTGAATTAAATTCTATGACTAATATCACAGTTGTAGAGGACTCCAATACCTTTCTTCTGACTCCAGGATTGACCTCATATCCTTGTATGTTGAGAGATGTGGTCCGTTCTAATATGACTGTTTCTGAGTGACGTGAATCTGAACAGTTTTGTGTCTAATCTATTTTTGGCCACCTTAACAAATGATTTTGAACATATGATCAGAACAAAAGTTGTAGTGTTTTTCTTAATATTTCCATATTGGTAAATATTTTATTTTATGGACGAATCAATACGAATGTGAAGCTACTTGAGACCTTGAGGAGCAGATGCTTGAGAAGTATCCAGAACTCTTCGAGACTCATGAGTTTAAGTGCTTTGGGTTTCGTACCTTCGTTTGGGGTTTTTCCCTAGGAACGACTGAATTCGAGGACGAATTCTTTTAAGGGGGGTAGAATGTAACACTCTAGAAGTTTAACCGTCCTCCTTTTGGGGCCATCTAAAAAAATTATGTGGGTTCATATTATTGCTTGATTATTTGTGTGATTTTGTTAGAATTTAGCAAAAATACGTTTTGTGTGTAGAGAAGCACAATTGGGGAAAAACAGTTTCTATGGGGAGAAGTAACATAAGGGAGGCTGACCCCTGCTCTCCTGGGCGTTCCTCATTCAAGGCGACCTCTCCCCTATCTCTCTGTCTCTCTCTCTCTCTCTCTGATCACCAAACAGATGGGAAAGAACGAGAAGAAAATCATTGGAACAAATTAGGAAGGAGAACATCTAGAAGAAGCCATATAGATCAGTGATATCTTTTACCTCCTTGCTGTTCTGTTGGGGAAAACCCTAGGTAAGTTTTCTCCTGTTCGATTCCTTGTTCTTAGATGGTTTTGGTTCAGTAGATCTTTGTTGAGATGGATTAGATTCCACGTTTTGGTGCTAGACATTGAATTAGCCCTTTCCTGCATGGCAGAGTAGGCAGTACAGCAGCAGTTTGAGGTCTGTTTCGAGGACTTTAGGTGTCGAATTGGAATCTCCCATAAAAACAAAAGTTGTAGAAATTTTCAATATCTTTCCAATGGGTATTTAAACACATTTTTTGGTTTAGTATTATGGGAGATATCGCATTCTGAATATTACTTTCAGTTTCCGTCAGAGTATAGATCAGTTTTGACCATCAGATTTGGGTGTCAATTTAGGAGTTTGACAAAGCCGAATTGGTTCAGTGTGCTATGGTGATTTTTATAGTACTTTGTATGATCTTTCTATCAAGAGTTTAAACACTAATTTTGGTTGGATGGATTGGGAAATATGATTTGTTTCGAAAACAGTGTTGCTGCTGCTAATAAACAGAGCATGTGTGTCACTTGGTAGGCTATTCTAAAACAATAGAATTGGCAAAATTTGACCTTGGTTTGAATACCAAAGTTGTAGATTGTTCAGTGTAGATGCTTAGGGAGTGTTTTTTTGGTTATTATCTCTGTCACAGTTTCAAAGATATTAAAAAAAACAGCTCTGCTGCTATTTTTTTGGAGTGAAGTAGGGCTGTTTCGCTGGTTGTTTGCATGAACGTAGGAGCAGTTCATATATTGTTTGTAAGTGATCTTTGTACTGTATGCACTGAATTATGTTCTACAAAAACAGGTGGAAGCACTTCAAAACATCACTAGCGTTATTGATCTCCTTTGGTAAAGAGGCAAGTGAATGTAGCGGTGGTTTGCTACCGTTTTGGCATGTCATTTTCATCACCTACAACTTAATATCTATGATATGTCATACCACTAATATCCAAAACCTGTGACCTGGGTTTATTCAACCTTATTTAATTGTGGTCTTATTTATTTATTTAGTCATTGTGATGTTATTATTCCATATTGCTATATGTGGCTAGCCCACAACCCTGAAGATGAAGTTGAAGTGTCATCGGTGGTGTATGTTAATTTTATTGCAGCATGCCAAGTGCATTGCATCATTCATTTGCATTGGAAGTTATGTCGTTGACCTATGGTCACGATCGTACCGGTACAGCATCATGGGATGCAGCTCCACACCTTGTTGGGTGTGCAGGCAGGAGACATTTTTGCATTGTATTCATATGCATTCACGAAGTACATTGAAGTGATATCTCCATGCTATTGTGAAGCTCTATCATCTGGCTATGTTCAGAATTGGAAGTCACTCATTTTATACTGATATTATATCTTGTTTATTCTAAGTGGAACTCCAAGTTAAATTGTTGTTTAATTCAACCTGTGGTTTAAATGGCTTGTCAAAACAAGTTTGCCTGCTGAGATGTTTCATCTCACCCTTGCATTACTCAATCCAGGTACATGATGCTTGCATGGAAGGGAAGGGGATTAGCAGCACATCTTCACTGATTCATCCACACATAGAGTTATTAATGATGCGTTTGGCTTGATGTAATAAAAATTAGTTTATCAGTCACGATAACCCCTCGTGGTTTAAGAATATTAAATGAGGTGGATTTTTTTTCAATAATGGTTTTATTGTTGTTCTCGCTTCTACGCTTTACTTTGTTATTGGGTTTATGTTGCCGAGTTTTAGAATTTGGCATGAGGGAAGGGACACTAGTGACATCCTGGGCTTTTGTGGCGCCCGGGGTGTTACAAAAGTACAAATCACAGCTGCTGGCTAAGACGTGTCGAGACGTAGCGCGACAAGGTGAAAACAAAGGACGATGGAAAGAACGCATAGAACAAGCAAATAACACGGATTTTTCCTTTTTTCTTAATTTTTCCCTGATTTTTCCAAAAGGCACTGGTGGGAATCAAACTTTTTTATTTTTTCACTATTTTTTTTATTTTCTCTGAACAAGTATAAAAAAAGATGCTACCACAAAAATTGGCAAATACAACTGAGGTGGGATGTGGTCTACAGAAATACAGCACGTTCTCTGAAAAAGCGTGCAAAAACTTTGATAATTTTTTTCTTTATTTTCCTGAATTTTTTGGTAATTTTGATGAAACCAAACAGGACGAAGCAATCTGTTGTTGAGCATGGGTAATAGTTGCAAGATGAACCTGTACTGATAGAAGAATATGTGGAGCTATTGGTAGGCACACAATATGACAGCAAAGATTAGCAATTAACGAGTGCAGATTAGCGATTGTTCAATTTGGATCCAAAGTACAAATCACAGCTGCTGGCTAAGACGTGTCGAGACGTAGCGCAACAAGGTGAAAACAAAGGACGATGGAAAGAACGCACAGAACAAGCAAATAACACGGATTTTTCTTTTTTCCTGAATTTTTTCCTGATTTTTCCAAAAGGCACTCGTGGGAATCAAACTTTTTTATTTTTTCACTATTTTTTTTATAATTTTCTCTGAACAAGGACCAAAAAAATGCAACCACAAAAATTGGCACCTACAACTGAGGTGGGATGTGGTCTACAGAAATATAGCACGTTCTCTGAAAAGCGTGCAAAAACTTTGACAATTTTTTTTCTTTATTTTCCTAAATTTTTTTTGGCAATTTTGGTGAAACCAAACTGGGCGAAGCAATCTGTTGTTGAGCGTGGGTAACAGTTGCAAGATGAACCTGTGCTGACAGAAGAATATGTGGAGATATGGGTAGGCACACAATATGACAGCAAGGATTAGCAATTAACGAGTTCAGATTAGCGATTGTTCAATCCGGATCCAAAGTACAAATCACAGCTGCTGGCTAAACGTGTCGAGACGTAGCGCAACAAGGTGAAAACAAAGGACGATGGAAAGAATACACAGAACAAGCAAATAACATGAATTTTTCCTTTTTTTGAATTTTTCCCTGATTTTTCCAAAAGGCACCGGTGGGAATCAAACTTTTTTATTTTTTCACTATTTTTTTTTATTTTCTCTGAACAAGGATAAAAAAGATGCAACCATAAAAATTGGCATCTACAACTGGGGTGGGATGTGGTCTACAGAAATATAGCACGTTCTCTGAAAAGCGTGCAAAAACTTTGACAATTTTTTTCTTTATTTTCCTGAATTTTTTTGGCAATTTTGATGAAACCAAACTAGGCGAAGCAATCTGTTGTTGAGCGTGGGTAACAGTTGCAAGATGAACCTGTGCTGACAGAAGAATACATGGAGCTATGGGTAGGCACACAATATGATAGCAAGGATTAGCAATTAACGAGTGCAGATTAAAGATTGTTCAATCCGGATCCAAAGTACAAATCACAGCTGCTGGCTAAGACGTGTCGAGACGTAGCGCAACAAGGTGAAAACAAAGGACGATGGAAAGAACGCACAGAACAAGCAAATAACACGGATTTTTCCTTTTTTCTGAATTTTTCCCTGATATTTCCAAAAGGCATAGGTGGGAATCAAACTTTTTTATTTTTTCACTATTTTTTTATTTTCTTTGAACAAGTATAAAAAAAGATGCAACCACAAAAATTGGCACCTACAACTGAGGTGGGATGTGGTCTACAGAAATACAGCACGTTCTCTAAAAAGCGTGCAAAAACTTTGACAATTTTTTTCTTTATTTTCCTGAATTTTTTGGTAATTTTGATGAAACCAAACAGGGTGAAGCAATCTGTTGTTGAGCATGGGTAATAGTTGCAAGATGAACCTGTGCTGATAGAAGAATATGTGGAGCTATTGGTAGGCACACAATATGACAGCAAAGGTTAGCAATTAACGAGTGCAGATTAGCGATTGTTTAATTCGGATCCAAAGTACAAATCACAGCTGCTAGCTAAGACGTGTCGAGACGTAGCGCAACAAGGTGAAAACAAAGGACGATGGAAAGAACGCACAGAACAAGCAAATAACACGGATTTTTCTTTTTTCCTGAATTTTTCCCTGATTTTTCCAAAAGGCACTCGTGGGAATCAAACTTTTTTATTTTTTCACTATTTTTTTTATAATTTTCTCTGAACAAGGACCAAAAAAGATGCAACCACAAAAATTGGCACCTACAACTGAGGTGGGATGTGGTCTACAGAAATATAGCACGTTCTCTGAAAAGCGTGCAAAAACTTTGACAATTTTTTTTTTCTTTATTTTCCTAAATTTTTTTAGTAATTTTGGTGAAACCAAACTAGGCGAAGCAATCTGTTGTTGAGCGTGGGTAACAGTTGCAAGATGAACCTGTGCTGACAGAAGAATACATGGAGCTATGGGTAGGCACACAATATGATAGCAAGGATTAGCAATTAACGAGTGTAGATTAAAGATTGTTCAATCTGGATCCAAAGTACAAATCATAGCTGCTGGCTAAGACGTGTCGAGACGTAGCGTGACAAGGTGAAAACAAAGGACGATGGAAAGAACGCACAGAACAAGCAAATAACACGGATTTTTCCTTTTTTCTTAATTTTTCCCTGATTTTTCCAAAAGGCACTGGTGGGAATCAAACTTTTTTATTTTTTCACTATTTTTTTTTATTTTCTCTGAACAAGTATAAAAAAAGATGCTACCACAAAAATTGGCAAATACAACTGAGGTGGGATGTGGTCTACAGAAATACAGCACGTTCTCTGAAAAGCGTGCAAAAACTTTGATAATTTTTTTCTTTATTTTCCTGAATTTTTTGGTAATTTTGATGAAACCAAACAGGACGAAGCAATCTGTTGTTGAGCATGGGTAATAGTTGCAAGATGAACCTGTACTGATAGAAGAATATGTGGAGCTATTGGTAGGCACACAATATGACAGCAAAGATTAGCAATTAACGAGTGCAGATTAGCGATTGTTCAATTCGGATCCAAAGTACAAATCACAGCTGCTGGCTAAGACGTGTCGAGACGTAGCGCAACAAGGTGAAAACAAAGGACGATGGAAAGAACGCACAGAACAAGCAAATAACACGGATTTTTCTTTTTCCTGAATTTTTTCCTGATTTTTCCAAAAGGCACACGTGGGAATCAAACTTTTTTATTTTTTCACTATTTTTTTTATAATTTTCTCTGAACAAGGACCAAAAAAATGCAACCACAAAAATTGGCACCTACAACTGAGGCGGGATGTGGTCTACAGAAATATAGCACGTTCTCTGAAAAGCGTGCAAAAACTAGGCGAAGCAATCTGTTGTTGAGCGTGGGTAACAGTTGCAAGATGAACCTGTGCTGATAGAAGAATATGTGGAGATATGGGTAGGCACACAATATGACAGCAAGGATTAGCAATTAATGAGTGCAGATTAGCGATTGTTCAATCCGGATCCAAAGTACAAATCACAGCTGCTGGCTAAGACGTGTCGAGACGTAGCGCAACAAGGTGAAAACAAAGGACGATGGAAAGAACACACAGAACAAGCAAATACTTTTTTCCTGAATTTTTCCCTGATTTTTCCAAAAGGCACTAGTGGGAATCAAACTTTTTTATTTTTTCACTATTTTTTTATAATTTTCTCTGAACAAGGATAAAAAAGATGCAACCAAAAAAATTAGCACCTACAACTGAGGTGGGATGTGGTCTACAGAAATACAGCACGTTCTCTGAAAAGCGTGCAAAAACTTTGACAATTTTTTTTCTTTATTTTCCTGAATTTTTTTGGCAATTTTGGTGAAACCAAACTGGGCGAAGCAATCTGTTGTTGAGCGTGGGTAACAGTTGCAAGATGAACCTGTGCTGACAGAAGAATATGTGGAGCTATGGGTAGGCACACAATATGACAGCAAGGATTAGCAATTAACGAGTGCAGATTAGCGATTGTTCAATCCGGATCCAAAGTACAAATCACAGCTGCTGGCTAAGACGTGTCGAGACGTAGCGCAATAAGGTGAAAACAAAGGACGATGGAAAGAACGCACAGAACAAGCAAATAACACGAATTTTTCCTTTTTTCTGAATTTTTCCCTGATTTTTCCAAATGCCACTGGTGGGAATCAACCTTTTTTATTTTTTCACTATTTTTTTATTATTTTCTCTGAACAAGGACAAAAAAAGATGCAACCATAAAAATTGGCATCTACAACTGGGGTGGGATGTGGCCTACAGAAATATAGCACGTTCTCTAAAAAGCGTGCAAAAACTTTGACAATTTTTTCTTTATTTTCCTGAATTTTTTTGGCAATTTTGATGAAACCAAACTGGGCGAAGCAATCTGTTGTTGAGCGTGGGTAACAGTTGCAAGATGAACCTGTGCTGACAGAAGAATACGTGGAGCTATGGGTAGTCACACAATATGATAGCAAGGATTAGCAATTAACGAGTGTAGATTAAAGATTGTTCAATCCGGATCCAAAGTACAAATCACAGCTGCTGGCTAAGACGTGTCGAGACGTAGCGTAATAAGGTGAAAACAAAGGACGATGGAAAGAACGCACAGAACAAGCAAATAACACGGATTTTTCCTTTTTTCCTGAATTTTTCCTTGATTTTTCCTAAAGGCACTGGTGGGAATCAAACTTTTTTATTTTTTCACTATTTTTTTCATTATTTTCGCTGAACAAGGATCAAAAAAGATGCAACCACAAAAATTGGCACCTACAACTGAGGTGGGATGTGGTCTACAGAAATACAGCACGTTCTCTGAAAAGCATGCAAAAACTTTGACAATTTTTTTCTTTATTTTTCTGATTTTTTTGGCAATTTTGATGAAACCAAACAGGGCAAACCAATGTATTGTTGAGCGTGGGTAACAGTTGCAAGATAAACCTGTGTTGATAGAAGAATATGTTTAGCTATGTGTAGGCACACAATATGACAGCAAGGATTAGCAATTAACAAGTGCAGATTAGCGATTGTTCAATCCGGATCCAAAGTACAAATCACAGCTGCTGGCTAGGACGTGTCGAGACGTAGCGCAACAAGGTGAAAACAAAGGACGATGGAAAGAACGCACAGAACAAGCAAATAACACGGATTTTTCCTTTTTCCTGAATTTTTCCCTGATTTTTCCAAAAGGCACCGGTGGGAATCAAACTTTTTTATTTTTTCACTATTTTTTTATTATTTTCTCTGAACAAGGATATAAAAAGATGCAACCACAAAATTTGGCACCTACAACTGAGGTGGGATGTGGTCTACAGAAATACAGCACGTTCTTTGAAAAGCATGCAAAAACTTTGAAAATTTTTTTTCTTTATTTTCCTGAATTTTTTTGGCAATTTTGATGAAACCAAACAGGGCGAAGCAATCTGTTGTTAAGCGTGGGTAACAGTTGCAAGATGAACCTATGCTGATAGAAGAATATGTGGAGCTATGGGTAGGCACACAATATGACAGTAAGGATTAGCAATTAACGAGTGGAGATTAGCGATTGTTCAATCCGGATCCAAAGTACAAATCATAGCTGCTAGCTAAGACGTCTCGAGACGTAGCGCAACAAGGTGAAAACAAAGGACGATGGAAAGAACGCACAAAACAAGTAAATCACACAAATTTTTCCTTTTTCCTGAATTTTTCCCTGATTTTTCCAAAAGGCACCGGTGGGAATCAAACTTTTTTATTTTTTCACTATTTTTTTATTATTTTCTCTGAGCAAGGATAAAAAAGATGCAACCACAAAAATTGGCACCTACAACTGAGGTGGGATGTGGTCTACAGAAATAAAGCACGTTCACTAAAAAGCGTGCAAAAACTTTGACAATTTTTTTTCTTTATTTTCCTGAATTTTTTTGGTAATTTTGATGAAACCAAACAGGGCGAACCAATCTGTAGTTGAGCGTGGGGAACAGTTGCAAGATAAACCTGTGCTGATAGAAGAATATGTGGAGCTATGGGTAGGCACACAATATTACAGCAAGGATTAGCAATTAACGAGCGCAGATTAGCGATTGTTCAATCCGGATCCAAAGTACAAATCACAGCTGCTGGCTAAGACATGTCAAGACGTAGCGCAACAAGGTAAAAACAAAGGACGATGGAAAGAACGCACAGAACAAGCAAATAACACGGATTTTTCCTTTGTCCTGAATTTTTCCCTGATTTTTCCAAAAGGCACTCGTGGGAATCAAACTTTTTTATTTTTTCACTATTTTTTTATAATTTTCTCTGAACAAGGACCAAAAAAGATGCAACCACAAAAATTGCCACCTACAACTGAGGTGGGATGTGGTCTACAGAAATACAGCACATTCTCTGAAAAGCATGCAAAAACTTTGACAATTTTTTTTCTTTATTTTCCTGAATTTTTTTGGCAATTTTGATGACACTAAACTGGGCGAAGCAATCTGCTATTGAGCATGTGTAACAGTTGCAAGATGAATCTGTGCTGACAGAAGAATATGTGGAGCTATGGGTAGGCACACAATATGACAACAAGGATTAGCAATTAACGAGTGCAGATTAGAAATTGTTCAATCTGGATCCAAAGTTCAAATCACAGCTGCTGGCTAAGACGTGTCGAGACGTAGCGCAGCAAGGTGAAAACAAAGGACGATGGAAAGAACGCACACAACAAGCAAATAACACGAATTTTTCCTTTTTTCTGAATTTTTCCCTGATTTTTCCAAAAGGCACCGGTGGGAATCAAACTTTTTTATTTTTTCACTATTTTTTTATTATTTTCTCTGAACAAGGATAAAAAAAGATGCAACCATAAAAATTGGCTTCTACAACTAGGGTGGGATGTGGTCTACAGAAATATAGCACGTTCTCTGAAAAGCGTGCAAAAACTTTGAGAGTTTTTTCTTTATTTTCCTGAATTTTTTTGGCCATTTTGATGAAACCAAACTGGGCGAAGCAATCTGTTGTTGAGCGTGGGTAACAGTTGCAAGATGAACCTGTGCTGACAGAAGAATACGTGGAGCTATGGGTCGGCACACAATATGATAGCAAGGATTAGCAATTAACGAGTGCAGATTAAAGATTGTTCAATCCGGATCCAAAGTACAAATCATAGCTGCTGGCTAAGACGTGTCGAGACGTAGCGCAACAAGGTGAAAACAAAGAACGATGGAAAGAACGCACAGAACAAGCAAATAACACGGATTTTTCCTTTTTTCTGAATTTTTCCCTGATTTTTCCAAAAGGCACCGGTGGGAATCAAACTTTTTTATTTTTTCACTATTTTTTTTATTTTCTCTGAACAAGGAGAAAAAAAGATGCAACCACAAAAATTGGCACCTACAACTGAGGTGGGATGTGGTCTACAAAAATACAGCACGTTCTCTGAAAAGCGTGCAAAAACTTTGACAATTTTTTTTCTTTATTTTCCTGAATTTTTTTGGTAATTTTGATGAAACCAAACAGGGCGAACCAATCTGTAGTTGAGCGTGGGGAACAGTTGCAAGATAAACCTGTGCTGATAGAAGAATATGTGGAGCTATGGGTAGGCACACAATATTACAGCAAGGATTAGCAATTAACGAGCGCAGATTAGCGATTGTTCAATCCGGATCCAAAGTACAAATCACAGCTGCTGGCTAAGACGTGTCAAGACGTAGCGCAACAAGGTAAAAACAAAGGACGATGGAAAGAACGCACAGAACAAGCAAATAACACGGATTTTTCCTTTGTCCTGAATTTTTCCCTGATTTTTCCAAAAGGCACTCGTGGGAATCAAACTTTTTTATTTTTTCACTATTTTTTTTATAATTTTCTCTGAACAAGGACCAAAAAAGATGCAACCACAAAAATTGGCACCTACAACGGAGGAGGGATGTGGTCTACAGAAATACAGCACATTCTCTGAAAAGCATGCAAAAACTTTGACAATTTTTTTTCTTTATTTTTCTGAATTTTTTTGGCAATTTTGATGAAACTAAACTGGGCGAAGCAATCTGCTGTTGAGCATGTGTAACAGTTGCAAGATGAATCTGGTG